>JAQHUG010000018.1:13490014-13513287 GCA_028555095.1 Dicrostonyx torquatus | reverse complement strand
AAGGCACAACATAACTAAACCTATGAGACATGATAAAAGCAATGCTAAGAGGAAAGTTTATAGCACTAAGTGCCCACATAATGAAAAAGGAGAAATAGAAGCTGTCATTAAAAACTTCCCAATCAAAAAAAAAATCCTAGGGCAGGATGGTTTTAATGCTTACAGGATACTTGGTCTAGGGTGTACTCACTGCATATTCTGCCTAAAACATCAAAATGCTTAACTCAAGAAATAGTGACATGTCTCAATATTGAAATAAGTAACTGCTCTGGTTGTCCTATATGTCCTGTTAAAGTAGTCTTTTGCCTCCCCCATTTTGTTTTGGGGTATAAAAGCATATGGAAAATAAACATGGGAGGATTGAGTATTCTAATTTGCCTTCTCAGTACTATTCTATGTCTCTGATTATCTGTCTATTTGGCCTAATATTTCTAATTCACATACCCCTACCCTGGAACGTAAGAATTCATCTTGGCTGAACTGTTGGCAACATATGTCACCCCAACTTGTGGCTTACAACATAAACTTTTATGTCCAATCTTTCCATTAATTAATTGAATCAATTAGTTCTATATTTCACTTTTGACAGGATGACTTCTCCATGAAAGTATGCTGTAAAATAAGGCATTTGTGTGTACAATTACTGCAGATTTAGAGGTGAATGTTGGCATGATGACATGTTGGTATGATTGGTGACACTGGAATGTAGAATTTAATGATGTAGACAGGATTGTTGTTCAATACCAACTGTGTGTAAACTGATGCTTAGACAGCTGTCTTGGTTTCTTTTTCTATTGCTGTGACAAAATACCTTGCAGAGGAAATTCAAAAGATAAAGTAATTATTTTAGCTTACAGTTCCAGAAGGGATAAAGAATATTGTGATGAGGAACCTATGGCTGCAGGCAGAGAAAGAAAGGTGGCAGGAGCCTGAGACTGATCAATAGTGCTGTATCCACCTATGGAAAGCAGGAAATGAACTAGAGTTAGGGTTAGACTGTGAGGCCTGCCAAGAAACCCACTTCTTCCAGCTAGAACAGACCTTCTAAAGGTTCTACAACATTCCCAAACTGCACCACCAGCTGGAAAACAACTGCTCAAATATGTGCGCCTGTGAGAGATAATTCACTTTCAAATAACAGTATAATCTGGTCAGCCTAGTGTCATATAAACTATTTTAGTTCACAGTCTCTTAGCTGGATATGGTACCATAATCTCAATTTGGTTGTGAAGAAGCAAAAGAAATATGTCTCTCACATGGTGAGAAAGGATCCTGGAACTAGTTGTGGTGACTTTTAGTGAAATATATGATTCTTCATCTCTTTGTTAAATAATATGCCCCTTTAGTTTTCTGAATGACCTTAATATGTACACTATTTAATCTATGGTACTTATAGTAAATATACATGAATAGAACTTCTCAAAATTATTGTGGAAATGTTTTAAATATTTGAAAGTGTTTTAGTTAATTAAGTATGGATTTTTGACAATTTCATTCATGTGCCAATGAATTTCTATTAGTCACACATGCCCTCACTTTCCTGTCACCCTTGTTGACCTTCTTTCCTTCAAGCCCCATTAGCATAACTAGTTCATCTGCATGATCTTGGGCTTATTATTTGTCTTGTCGCTACTTACTTACACATCCATACTATTTTGAAACAACTCTAACATCTGTGGTTTTTCTTTTCATTTTAGAAAATATTTATTTTGTCTTTATTAAGTATTGTGTGAATGTATGTGGGTATCTGTGCAGTGATGAAGGGTCTTTCAGTGATCAGAAAGGGATATCAGACCCCTGGATTTAGAGTTACAGGAAGTATTGAGCCATTTTCTCTTACTTCTATATGGTATCTGGGAACTGAATGTGGGACCTCTGTTTAGAGCACTGTGTACTTCTATTGAGTCCAGTAGATGCTGGTCATGTACTCCTGAACATGAGGTCTTCCCTGGAGTGGTTTATATACCAAGTGTCACTGCAAGGGGAAAAACTGAATTTTCCCTCTCCCAGAGGGTATAAGTGACAGTTGATTGTTAACCTTAACCCTAGTAGCTATATTTTCACTCTTCATTCATTCATTCAAATGTCTAAAAATATACAATAATATAAAAACTATCCATTTGAAGTTGAACAAGAGAAACCAACAGAAGGAAAAGATCCCCAAAGAAGGCACAAGAATAAGAGACTGACTCATTCACACATTAAGGAATCCCTAAGAGACACACAGAGGACTTGGTGCCCACCCATGCAGGCACTGTGCTTGCTGATTCTGACTCTGCTATGGAATAATCAATCCCATTGTACACTGTGAAGATTTTTCACTTGGATAGGTTTAATAAAAAAGGTGATTGGCCTGTAGCCAGGCAGAAATTATAGGGAGGACAGTCAAACTAAGAAAATTATGGGAAGAAAAAGTGCCGTCAGGAGACACCAGCCACCCACCACGGAAACAAGATGTGTAGAAAATGAGGTAAGAAGCCATGAGCCATATAGCAAAGCTTAGATAATAAATATGGGATAATTTAAATGTAAGAGTTATGTCATAACAAGTCTAAAGTATTGGCTGAGGACTTATAAGTAATAAGTCTCTGAGTTAGTTATTTGGAGAACAGTTGACAGTTATTTGGAAATGGGCTATTGGGACAGGAAAACTCTGCCTATAAGTCTCTGTGAGTTCATATGAGTTTTGCTTATGTTGGTTTAGAATGCCTTGCTATCTTGGTGTCCTCTGTCGCCCCTTGCTCTTACATTCTTACTGCTTCCTCCTTCTTAGGGTTTCCTGAGTTCTGAGCAGAGGGAATTGATCATCACACCCCTGTTAGAGTTAAGTGGTTTGAGGACTCTCTGTATAATGTCTATCTGTGATCAACATCAGCAAAACAAGTGATAGTTTATGTTGCCAAGGACGTGGAGTAAGAGAGACATTAATACATTGCTGGTGGGAGTGCAAAATTATAAAGCCATGATAAAAATAATTGTGGTGGTTCCTCAGCAAGTTAGAAATTGATATATCTCAAGATTCAACTTTTCAACTCCTTGGCATATACCCAAAGGGTGATTCATCTTACCACAAAAACACTTGATCAACTATGTTCACTGTTGCTTCATTCATAATCTCCAGAAATTAAAAGCAACATAGATGTCTGTCAACAGAAGAATGGGTAAAGAAAAGTTTGTATGTTTACATATTGAAGTATTACTCAGATCCTTAGAAAAATAAAATTCTCAGAAAAATGGTTGGAACTAGAAAAAGAAAATCCTGGCTGATGTAATCTAGACTCAGACAAATATGGTATGCATTTGCTTATATGTGAATATTAGTTATTAATTCAATGATAACCAAGCTCCAATCCATGGAAATACAGAGGGTAGGCATAGACTAAAGGACTAGAGAGAACAGATAGATCTCTTTAAGAAAGTATAATAGAATAGATAGATAAGGATGAAACCAAGCTTGACTGGGTAGATCATTTAGGGGGGGGTGCTGTAGGAACTCATTCAGCCTGTAGCCTTTAAGTTACCAGCACAATTGAGCATGGCCTCATATACTATAAGTGCCAATATAAAGCACGTGCTTGCTCTCTTCCAACTGGTAGATTCTTTCCTCTTTCCATCTTTGTGCAGAGGTCTGTGATCTGTGAGTCTACTCCTAAATAAATAACCCTTTATTATATTCAATTCTGAGCTAGTATAGCATTTCTTTTTAGTATCATTCTTTGGAGGAGTAGGAGAAAAGGAGTTGTGTTAAGGACTGTGGAAAGATACAACTATGCTGTTCTGCTTCTTCCTTGGGATTGTTGGCTGCATTAGTCCACAAGGGTGGAGGGAATAGAAGCAGGGGACTGAGTTCAAATGGCTATGGGTATGAATGGAGACAGCCCTCTAGGTATCTGGTTTCAAGAGAAATCTCGTTTATTCTAGAATAGAAAGAATGTATATGATTGGGAACCTGGAGACAAACCCCAATTTGCATTAATTGTCATGCTCCTATCACAAGGTTTCCTACATGCCAGTAAGTTCCTATAGCAGAGTACTAGCACAAATCTTCTAGTAAGAATCTGTGTGAAGAGTCAAGCTAAAGATATATCAGGCATCTGGTTTAGAGATAGCTCTCAGATAAGGCCAGTTCTCCAGGGACATTGTCCACATAAGTGCAGGTAGAGGCCAAAAGTTCTGCTGGGAGGAAGAAGTGTTTCATGTTGCTAATCTGTTGGAATAATGTGGCATATCATGAGAGACTTCAACCTCTACCAGCCAACACAAACCTTCCAACACAACTAAATATAATAGAATAGAAACTTCCTAATAACATACATATAAGAAGGTAATCTAAATGAAATTGCCAAAAACTGGGGAAGACAGTCTCAAGAGTCCATCTCTTGTCTCTAAATAAAGCTTCCAGTACCTGGACTGGGTCACATCTAGTTGAGTTGTTGGCCAAAGTGATCCTGTGGGAACCCCCAAACAATCTAAGCTGTTGCCAAGACTATATGTTACTCTCCACAAACTGACAGCAAAGTCCCATTGCTGAAGACAACACCTGCAGAATTCATTGAACATGGAGATGCACAACTGATGCCTACGTAGAACCTTCACCACTACTTCCCAGTGTTCCCAGTATCTGGTACAGGAAGGTACTTGTATGCTATCATTAAAAAGCATAATCAGCAAGAAATGTCCAAACCCCTTTTCTACAATGATGTTCCTCCTGCAAGATATACTATGACATTAATGACACAAATTTTGTGGAAGTAGCCTATGAATAACTGATTTGACTTCAGGTACACTCCGTGAGATGGAACCCATACCTGACAATGATTGGGTGACCAAGAACCTGAAACTAGATAGCCCAGGGAGTTGGGGTAAAACCAAATAACAGTTGTCTAAAAAGAAAAAATATGCTTTGAATAAATATTCTGCTATACTTGTAGATCAGTGCCTTGTTCAGCCATCATCAGAAAAGCTTCCTCCTGCAGGAGATGGGAAAAGTGTAGAATAGTATGTACTCTTAGTTATTGAGTAGTATTTACATTACTATTTTATACCATGTTGTAGTATTCTTAGATTTTGTGTTGCCTATACTATCTTGCCAATATAATTTGTGGTATACTCATCCTAACAATATATATATATATATATATATATATATATATATATATATATATATGATAAGTAGATGCAAACAAATGCTTTTATTTTATGTTCTATCTCAATACTAAATGTTCTGTCCAGGTTTTTGCTTTAATCTTGTAAATTTCATGTGTATATAATGGTCTTTGATCAAATTCACTTCCAACTAACTCCTTTCTTTCAACTCCCCTTGGGCCCTTCAATTTTCAATTTCAGGTTCTGCCCGTATTTTGTTGTTTTCCTCCTAATGACTTTAATTAGTGTTGCCTTTATGCACATGGTGTGGAGTCATCTGCTGGGGCATAGGTAGCATACCAGTGACTAAACTGAAAGCAAAGCGATTCTCCCTCCCCCAGCAGTTGTGGAATACTCCTTTTGTACACTGTGAAGATGTGTCAGTCTGGTTGGTTTAAAAATAGCTGAGTGACCAATATCTAATCAGGATTTCCAGGCACAGAGGAAGTTGAGAAGAAGAGATGAGGTTTGAGAAGAAACACAGATGAGATATGACATGTAGGAGATGAGATGGCAGCATATAAATGAATAGAAATGGGTTAATGTAAGTTAAAAGTGCTAGGTAGAAACAAGCCTAAGCTATTGGCCATGGTTACATAATTAATAATAAGTCCCCATATTGTGATGTGGGATCTGACAGGCAGGAGGGAGAAACACTTGCAACACCCAACAGCCATTATTAATTAATAGCTCCTTTGCTGGTCATGGGGCCTCACGTCCTTCTACCTACATGATGGAATTTCTGTCTTGAGCTTGTATAGTTCTTGTGCAGGTAACCAATATTGCTCCAAATCCCCGTGTGCAACAGCATATCTCTTTCCTGAAGACAGCATTTCCAAGCACTCCCTCTTCCTCCTGATTCATATATTCTTCCTGTTCACTGAGCCTGTTGGGAGGTGTTGCTCCCATCTAAGTGTCCCATCTAAGGCCCAGAACTCACTTGCTTAACTTCAGCATGTTAAAATATACATGCATGCTTGTACCAGGCAAACTAAACACGTAAGTGCTCCTGGTTTGCTTTATCTTTATAGTTTTCCCATGAATATGAGTCATCTTGAAAAGTCATTGTGTATAGCACCCTATTAATTACAGGCAACTGAGTCTGTATTCATTTTATAAGAAACAAATCTGCAGACATTTTTTACATAGAATGAGTTGATTCATGCTATTCTGTAAAGGTGCTCCCTGAGATTATGTCATCAGCAGAAGAAATGAACCAACACTCAGGAGCTGTGTTTAACATCCTTAACTTTGTGGGAAAAAACTGCAAAATGTATGTAGCGAGCAAGTACTCCCAGCACCTGTTTTACTAATTCATCATGGTTGCTTTTTCTAAATGGATTTGATTTGTGTTAAATGACTGGCAGATATCCCACTAATTTTCTGTCTGTCTTGACTTCACATATCATTTTGACCAACACACACACACACAAACACACACATATCCATGCACAATGTCTACTAATTTATAAATATGTGATATATCAGAAAAACTGAATATTTTCATCATAAACTTCTTATCTTTTTTAATGTTTAGTATTTGACTGATTCTAATCTAAAATGTCACACGGTTACTCATCTGCTGTGTTTTGATAAATAATACCATAAAAACGAAGATTAAAATATTATCTTATTTTGCTTTTTTGCCCATGAATCATAATTGAGCTTAAAGAACAGTAAACCATTAAGTTAATTCTACCTTCTAGCTAAATATGTTTCTCTGAGTCTATAAATTGAAATGAAGAAATCTTATTGAAGTTCAAATTTTCTTCTTTCATTAACTCTAGTTAAATATTTTAAAAACATATAATCAAAATAAATGTTAAAAAGCTATTATTTTGGAAAAAAATATTTATTTTGCAATATTTTAACCAGCAAACAGAATAAGATTAACCAACAAACAAAACTAATCTTAACTGTCCTCAAGATACTAACAATTCCAGTTTAGAAACTTAAAAAGTAAACTCATGAAACACTTCTTGACTTGGTTGTTGGGTATGTTATTTTCCAGAATCACAAAACATACTAAAAACTCACCATGCTTCGATGTATGCCAGGAATCATTAAGGAGCTGCTTACTTTGGTTACAAGATTCTTTATTTTGTAAACTATACATAAACAGTAAAAAAAGAGAATGCGTTATAGCTTAAATATTGTGTATGGTCAACACTGAAATTTTCATTTAATGTATAGAAATTAGATGGAACAAGTTCACCAAATTTATGTCTATGAATAATATTCCAGGAAATCTGTAAATTCACATTGAAGTGAAGGATACCAATATGTAAAATTCAACAGGCTTTCCCGTTTCTGTTTTGAGCACAAAACTATTGTCTTATATACCCGAAGGAGGTGGTATGTCAAAATGTCTACACAATTAATGAACATGCTAACTGATGTATAGTGAACAAAATAATTTTTGTTACAGTTAAATCTTAAATGCTACTTTTCACAATAATTATAAACAGGTCCATATGGGATTTTTAACAAAGAAAAAAAGAAAAAAACATATTCCATTTTCTTCAGTCCAGTAGTGTCTTAAATAGCCATAATTTGTTAATTATGTGTGCTTAAATATTGCCTAATATCCTATACCGGTGTGCATGCTGACTCTTTCTATTTCTATTTTTGCAAGGCACCATACAACACAGTCTAATTCCAGTACTACTAACAAAAATGTCATGATTCCAAGATTAAACACAAAATTATAGATTAAATAAAAAATTGAGAATTTAATTTGAAAATTTGATCCTTGGTCAAATTAAATATATTTAATTAAAAAGCAGTTGAAATGAATCTTTTTCTTTTGAAATAAAATTCTGTACCCAGATGCTTATTGGAAAGATAGAAAAATCTAGAAATAATGTTGTTTAATAATATTTTAAAAAATCTACCTGATACACAATGCAATTTGCATTAAACAGTAGGAAGAAAAACTTTTATCTCTCACAATCCATAGTTTTCCATAGTTAACATTAAAAAAAATGATCTAATCAGATCCAGAAACACTTCATAATTAAAAAGATCACCACTTAATAAATACTCAGTAGTGGCAACTTTGTCTTACCATGTGTCATCTTTCTTCCTTTCCCTGCCATAAGTTTGGGAAGATGCCCAATTAGAATTGAAGGAAACATCATGCATTAATTGATAAAGTCCTTATAATTTAGGTCATTAGTAAGTTACTATAAATTTAACTTATAAAATCTGTCATTAAACAAACACATATGACCCAAGCACACAATCATTGGGTTTTTTTTTTGTTTGTTTGTTTGTGGAATAATTACATAGTCTGTTCTTATGAAAAATTTTGTTATAGTAATCTTCACAACTTTCTCTATTTAGGCTACAACCCATATGTGTTTTCTTTTTTTCTAAGGCATATAACAACCAAGATTAAACAATTCTTATTTAAACATAATGTTCTATGACTTTAGCTTCAATATTCGAAATAATCATACAAAATATATGTGGGGTTTAGAATCACTTTGTTCAGGGATAAGAAGTAAATTCTCAATATGCTATTATTTTGTAAATATTAAAAATTTAGACATTGTTGACTTTTGCTGTCATTGATCAAATATATCCATCATGGTCATCCCCATCATCATCATCATCCCCTTCATCTTCATCATCATCTTCAATATCATCCTTATCATTCATAATGTCATCTTCTTCACCTTCATCATCAGTCCATTCACGGAAATCTCCACTTGCAAAATCTCCAGAAATTTCAAAATCTATAGCTACAAAAGCAAAAACCAGATTTATTTGCCTAAGAAATGAGTTCTGAGTTATATAAAACAAGAAAATTTGCTGTTTATCTCAATGAAGATAAGAGAAAAATCTATTCTTGGGAAGACTGTTGTGTATTAAAACTCTGACTTGTTAAAATGTTTATCCTCAAAGCACTGCACAGTGTAAAATTTCCAATTCAATAAATTGGGTCTTAGCCCAAGTTTTGTAGAATTTCATAACAGAAATCTTATATATTTATATACTTCTCTAAATTTCTCCTACAAGTATATGATGTGGAACTGTTATCACAGTGAAATATATACTTCCTAAATCTAAAATTCAAATTAATATTAAAAGGCAGTTTATAAGTACAATTCAATTACTGACCTTGCAACAAGAGACTATCTAGGAAATTTCACTATTACTTCATTCTAGTTAATCTTTTTTTTTTCTTAGAAAATGGTAATTTAGAGATATAACAATGAAAGAATATTCAAAAATTGCAAGGATTTGATATTCAAATTGAAGGGAAAGATACATAATAAAAGAATATCAGAAAATTCTAGAAGATTGAAGAGGCAAGGAAATTGATATTTTAAAAAGTCTCTAGAAATAGCAATAACTTACTAAAATATTTATGCTTAGTTTAGTGAGATGTGTTGTAATGTGTCATGCAGAATTGAAAGATAATAAACTTGTGTTGATTAAGCAAGAAGCTTAGTAAGATTGACTTCTCTATTGTTACTAGAGCAAAAGAAAATTAATACTCATATTAACTTAAAGTCAGCTATTAATATTTCTAGAGATAACAACTCTCATAAATTCATTATAGCGGTAATAAATATTAAGTCTTCAAGTGATTCTGCCTTTTTTGCCTTAATTTTTATAAGTCCTTAATTTATATGGTTATAATTGGTTGATGTAATATCATACTGAATTGCCATTAATAAGAACAATAAACTGTTTCTTAAATTCATATATTATATTTGCGGCACTATAAGAAAACCCAGCAATAAAGTTCCCAAAGCAATTTTTCTCACTTATTATAATCAATTGCATATAATTTTCATTGGTAGCATAAAAATTAAGATACTTTATCCATTACTATTATCACAGGTAGATGAAGCCATAAATTATCCAAGTATTTTAAGAAGCATATTTTAAAGGTATGATCTTTAGTTCTTAATGCTGTGTAAGTAGGTGTTGAATTTTAGTTGCTGCTTTGATCACCTGAGTGTAAGACCCCAACACCCTAATCAAGCTATAAAATGTTGGGGAATAAATAAATGCAAGGCAGGAAGGTACAATTATGTAAGATTATTTGGTATTATCTACTATTTGTTTCTTATTAAATAATCCTTGTTTATCAGTCCAAAGTTGCATAATAGAGACATGTTATCACTGACTACTTAATTTTCATGATTTTTATTGAAATAGTGAAAATAAACCCATTAGATGTGTCTTATGGGCTTGTTTTAAGTAATTACTTCTCTTTGTGCTGTGACCAAGTATTTGACGAATATGAAGAAATAGGGTAATGTCTAACTGGGGCTACATTTTAGAGGGTATGATTCATCACGGCAGGGAAACATAGGGGCTGGAATAACAAGAACAACTGGAACATTGGGAAGGAGATTTTGAAGTTATGGCAGATGTATTTAAGTGGCAAACCAGAAAGGGGCTACCCATACTGAAGCTGGCCTCAGCCCTAACATGCAGTGTCCAATAGACTAAACATCCTAAAAGCCTCATAAGTTCCCAAAAAACATCAAAATTTGGGGACCAAATGTTTAATCCTAACAGCCTGATAGGTTTGCATTTAAACCATCATAGGGGTGGGAAGGGTACTATAGTAAGGTGTTCTGTATATTTGATTTTCTGTTTAACACAAAAACTGATTTGAATCTTACTTTGGAAAAATTTTTGTTAAAAGTTGGAAACTTTAAAATATATATAATGCAAAATTCTTAAATAATATTTATATAGACACGTATAGTACATGTTCATAAAATAATTAGAACTTTAACTAAAACTATCATTTAACACATAGATGATGTTTTTCATATGTAAACATAGGAAACAAGTAATGAGTTAGTCTATCTCCCACTTTACAGAGTTGACATTGTGCTTTGTTTGGGTTGGCTTCATTTGGTTTGGTGGATGAGGGTCATGTTACATAAATCATTTCCTCCAGAGGACTACAGACAACCGCTCCACATGGATCTAGAGACACTATGCACTATGTTTTACAGACTTAGGTTAGAATTAATGAGAATGTCTTCTTTATCTGTATGTGATAGACTATGCACCTACATTTTACAGACTTGGAACGAGAGATGTTTGCTTTGTTTGTAACAGACATTTTGACTTGAAGTAGGAATTGGAACTCAGCTTTTATTAATTCTCTTCAATATACTTAAATTCATCTGTTTTGTTTATTTTTATTGTTAGCATAGAAATTTACAATACACAAGGACCAAGACTTCTTTTCGTAACATTCATATATATTCTACGTATTTGATAATCCGAATTAGAGTAGGTCTTTGTTAAATACTTGAACAAGTTCTTGAGCCTTTGACATATTTAATTGTGTGTTGTGGAACTGTGAGCCTCTCTCTTACCACAATCTGCAACACCATTTATTCTGGATCCTATGACTTCATTTCCATATCTGTCAACACACCAGCACTGGCCAACACTGCCGTGGCATTGGGTAGGCTTATAGTAACCATCTTCATCACAGAGAGGGATGTACTGTCCTGTGAAATGAATGGTCACACACACAAGTACAAAAAAAAGTTTAATAACGTGTATTTTTAGGTGGTTGTTGTGTATTAATGTCCTAAATAAAAACGTGGTTGATTCTATGCTTATATTCAATCATTCAGAACATTTAGTATGGCATTCAATACCCTCAACTGTCTTATTATTAACAATTTCTCATTTTGTTTTTCTTTTTTTTCTTTTTTTATTGTTAAAAGAAAAATTTACATTTACTCCCCTTGTTCCTGGCCCTCCCGCTCCCCCACTACCCCACCTCCCTCCCCCTGCTTCCTTAAGATGGGGCAGGATACCCTGCCTTATGGGAAGCCCAAGGCCCTCCCCCCTCCATCTCGGTCTAGGAAGATGTGCATCCATTCTATACTTTCCTTTATACCTTTCAAAAATCATTGCATGTCAAGCTGTTTTTCTCCAATATAGTGTTACTTTGTTCATGCCAACTGAAATCCTCTTCCATTCCTACACTTTCCATGTTAAGGCTTAAATATGAGAGTATGACTTACAGTGCAAAGTCATCTCTGTGTGTGTACCCGTATGTTTGTGCATGTGTGTGTGTGTGCATATGTCAGTGTCTCTGTGTCTAATGCCATTATATATTTCTACCATTGCATTATTCTGTGGTATCTCCTCTGTTTGCAATATTAGGATCTTTTGGTTTTCACTATTATACAAGCCACGCCCTTTAGGCTGAAAGTCTAGCCAATAAATACTGGGAGAATAGCTACTCCTGCTTGTAGAACCTGACAAACACACACAGTACATGTGTAGTGATTCATGTTTAGTTCTTTATAAGCTTAGCAAAATTCTTCAACAAATACTCCAAAGTTAGCCACAATTTCTAGATGATCAGATATTTTCTTTTCTCCCCTGCTTATTCTTTTATATGAACAGAATAATCATAGACTTTTGATTATAAAACATCTAGTATCCAGACAAAATTTGAATGTCATTTTCTATTACCACCTGTGCAATAGTAATTTTACATCCTAAAAAGCTTCATAAGTCTATTAAATACATGATATGTTCAATCCAAATATAATTCATTTGAAGTATGTGAACAACATGACCAATTTACCAAAGTGGAAAATGCGTGAATTTACTCTGCAGACTTAAGGTCTTGAAATACAAGAAAAATGTTTTTGTAAGAGCTACATATTTAAAATATTATAATGTTGCAATTTTTTTTAGTTGTCAGAAACTTTGAAGAGATCACTGGTTAGTATATCCCTCGCACTGCCAACTTGAATGCAAATTGATCTTCATATTGAAACACAGAATGCCTTACCCTGAAAGAAAAGCTGGCTAATTTAGGTATACATCATGACCTTACCCTATTCAGAAAGAACAGTCAAGGCATCCAGTATTCTAACATCTACTTTCTTGTATCATAAAAGAAGAGTAAGGAAAATCTTCCCAGGTGGTCAGTAAATGTGATTTTTAAAATAAGTTCAAATAAGAAGAGCCAACAGTCTAACAGATTCCAGGATTCCTTGACCTTAGTCAACTCTAAATTATTTATTTGAAGTTAATGGTGTTCTTTCAAAGTATTACCTACAACTTTGGATTGCAGAAACATACTCATGCATTAGTTTATTATTTTCAGTCATGATTTATATCATCACAAACAGCTGGCTACAGTTTAAAAAGAAAATTGCTCTCCTAGTTTTTTTTTTTTATCATTATCAGATTTTCGCCTAAAGCATTTTATGACCAACCACTTAAGTGAATGATGACGCCTGGGACAAGAATTCTATAGCAATGTGAAAAATGTTCCAATTTAAAGTTATCATATTATAATTGTATATATGCTATATAAAATAACGTGTATTTATCAGATTCTGAGACTTTGTAAAGTCTTAAAATATGGATGCTTCAATATATACTCACAATTCTGTGTACTGTGAAAATACAAACATGCTCCTATTTTGCTAAAATATAAACAGTGGCAGAACTGACCAAATCCAAGTTATATTGTACCAATAATAATTGATAGATTTTACAGGTGAGCTATCATAATTTGCAGAATGTAAAAAAAAAGGAGAAAAAAATGCCAGGTAAAGGATGTGTAGGATATATTCTCCATTTTGAAATGTTTTCAATTAAAAATGATTTCAAATAAAATTTATTAATAATATGTGGTTATATACATATATACACTCTAAGGAAATATAACAGCATTGTGATACATTGATAGTCAAATATTAAAAATATTTTAAAAGTTTAGTTAAAATATACATTTATCATCTGTCTATCTATCATGTATCATAAATCTATCATCTAGCTATCATTTCTCTCTTTCTTTTATTTATGTACCTATTATCTATCTATCAACTACATTTGTATCAAAATTTTCTTACTGAAATCTACAGTTAGAAATTTACAGATGAGAACCACTAAAAGTCCTGCTCCCAATTTCTAAATTAGAGAACTTTTCATTCCATGTATATAATCACTTGTTTATATTTAATATAGGTGATGATGTATGATAGCATCAGTTGTTAAACATTTAAACCACAGAAATGGATATTTTTGCTGATTCATAAATTTAGTATTGTTAAATCCCTTTCATCGTTAACAGCTTTCAAAATGAGCATGATATTAGAGCAATAAAACAGACATGCCCTTCAATAAGTGAGGTAATAAAAGTAATGACTTTCCAAAAGTTCATAAATTTTGCTGATGAAATTTAACACAGTCTGTCTTTGTTGGATTAATATTGATTTTATGTTGTTGCTTCCCTAGGGTTATTTATATAATCAATAAAACTTCCAGAGGAATGAACTGTGGCTCACCTAGGAACTTCTTTATCCCTTGTCGCTTCTGAATGTTGCTGAGCTCTGTCTGGCAAGGTGGGTCTGCAATGACATTAAACACAATACTTCCAGGACTTCATTAAGCAAGAAATGTGCATCTGTCAGACTCTCAACCTCAAGGGAGATTTTCATCTCAGGAGAAAATGCATGCTATTCGTTTGCTATCATGGTAGCACATGGATATATGTGTGAATATCATAATAAACATGTGCACAGAATTAATTATGTACAGATACATGATGGAGCATAATGATTTACCAAGTGCTAGCAGTGGTAGTTTTTCCTGATATTTTTTAGAGTGACTGAAATTTGATGAAGAATAAAAATACCATAGATACAGATGATGGAGCCAGCTTACTTTTTACCTTTAATAGCTCTTCAGTCTAGATCCAAATATCTGCTGACCACAAAACTCCCTCATCTCCCTGTCATTTCATGTAGGTCATAGGAAAAAATGTAATTTTTTTTCATTATAAAATAATCTATAAAAAGCATACTTCTTCCCAGCGATATTGGACATTTACCCATTTTGTTATTGTATATTGTTACTGTTGTATCTTTGTCTTTCTAGTTTCTACAAAGGCTTCAGATGTGTAAGTAATTTAAAAAGAAAATACAATATAATCTGTCATAAGTGAAGATTCAAAAAGAAACTTAGAATAAGCAAGTCAAAGTCTAAGTATATATTTTTTGTTATATTAAAACTCAGTGATTCAAATGAGCACACAAATGTATAGAGAATTTGAAGTCTAAATAATTATAAATACAATATATATTATTATAATTTAACATGTTTGTTCAAAAGTTAACTGAATGCCATCAGAACAAATGAACAATTTTTATCTTTGAAATAGGTAGAGAATGAAAAAATATTATATCTGTAATGGAACACAAAAATATCAAAAAATATCAAAATAATTCTTACATTTGTACACTATATACTCTCTGTAAAAGGATAAAATACATAGTACAATTCAGATAATTTTGAAATTTTTTACTATGCCAACTGCAAAATAATTCAATCATTAAAAAACATAGCAAAAAGAAAGAAAAATAATGTGCTTAGTCTGTATATTATATAGATCAGTACATGAGAACAAAAATATTGTATCTTAACGGAAGAAAGTGTAATTTATTTTCAAATGCTAATAACTTACTTTGCTGTTTTAGTTCATTTTTATTTTATCTTATTTTTTTAATATTTATTTATTATGTATACAATATTCTGTCTGTGTGTTATGTCTGCAGGCCAGAAGAGGACACCAGATCTACAGATGGTTGTGAGCCACCATGTGGTTGCTGGGAATTGAACTCAGGACCTTTGGAAGAGCAGGCAATGCTCTTAACCTCTGAGCCATCTCTCCAGCCCCCTTTAGTTCATTTTTAAATTGATGTGATTTAACTTTTTCTTTTAAAAAAGACTATAAATTAAGATACATTGAAGTATCAAATAAAACTTTTGGTCTCATTATCTTACTGACAGAACATTAACTAAGCTTTCCAATTTTATTAAAAATAGTGCTTTAATGTGCTGTAAAGGAGAAATGGATTTCTTTTACTTTAACTAAATAAGTGTGGAGGTTTATACTGATATGAAACCGCAATGCCACCTACTTTTGAATGTGTTTTAGAAAAATGTTTTAAAATAATTTTTAAAATTAAATTTTTGAATTTTTCAATTCAAACATTTCATACAATTTTATACATATCATTCCAATTTTTAGACTTTCAAAACCACTATGCACCATCAGATTCAATGAACTTTGTAGATTTTACACATATGTTCATGTCTTTGTATCTTTCAGTGCTCATGAGTAAACATGGAAGACACACTATAGCAAACAACAAGATCTAAACAGCAACTGTTAAAATACAGAAAATTATGACAAGTATGAACAAATACATTTTAATAACAATATACATGAATTTACTATCTAAATGTACTTACTAATTAAAGTACGCTAGCTATTGATGACTAGAATGCATTTTAGGAGTACCTGTTTACATAGAATGCATATGTAATTAAGCCAATAACGTGGAATCACAAGTGTGTGCAATTTAAAACATTTAATAATGTAATTCAATGTTAATATTTTGCTGTTTACTTTTTATTAAAAAGATATTTTGAAAAATATACTCTGATTATGATTTCCTTTATTTCAGCTCCTCTAAGATCCTCCCAACTTCCATACTGACCCATATTGGTTTAACTTAAGCACAAAACTTATGGTGGATTTGCTTCTTATCAATGTGTAGACATCCAGAACTTCTGGACTATTACTAAATTATATAACTTAGTTAGCATAGCAATCCTTATAATTCTTTATGAAGTATAGTAATAATTGTTTAAATATCTTGTTCATTCTTTCATCAAGTTTAAAAAGTACAGCCAATATTGCTGTACTATAGCAACCTGTTTCCAGTTGATTCAGTTAGCACAAACATAATAATTCCTTATTTTTCTAAATATTAATTATAATGTGAAGCTTTTTATGTGCATTCCCTGCATGTATTTAATGTATAACATGATTAAATTCCATCCGGAAGTATGATTCTAAATTTAAAGTGCATTTTTATCTCAGTTATATTTGCAGGAGTTTGAGGGTGGCACCTGGGAGGAACTGAAGAGAAGAGACAGAAAAAGGAATGTGAATGTGAGGTAATTATATAAAAATGTGTAATTTATTCTAAAGGACATACAAAGGACATTGTTGCTCTTCCTTCGGTCTCACTTCTCACAGAATTCTGGAATACTCTCTCACTAACAAATTTTTAACAAGCTAAACTATTTTGGAAAGATTGAAAGACTAAGTAATTTTGAAAATAAAATGAGTAAAAATAACTTCACATGGATACCATTGTTCATACAACTAATTTAATAAGATCACGAAATGGAACACTAAAACTAGTGATAAAAACTCCATTTATTTTACACTGTAGGCAAAGCAGATAGCAAATTAATTTCAATGATTAGTTTTAATATCTATGTTCTCATATCTCTCTGTGGTGCTTGCTGGTACATAATGGAGACTATAATGGAATACATTAATATAAAATATTAATTACAATTTCTATCTTATTTAGAATATTTGTATCTTCAGCACAATTATTTTGTTTAATATGGTGCTTACTTGTTCTTTCATTAAACATTCACATTAGAAAAAATGTACTAAAATGAATGAAGCAATGGTTATTGTTAATATTTTTTATTATGAGGGAAATAAGAAATTTTAAATGCAGGTCAACTAATTCCACCATAGTAACCTCAGCTTTACCTTGTTGTCTCTGGAAGCAGTAGCACCATTCATTGTTCGATATCAAACTGTCCTTGTACGTGTCACAAGAATTGAAGAATGCCTTGGTGCACTGTTCATTCTTATCAAGATATATGCTCCCAAGCTCTGATTGGTCCAATAGCAGGTCGTAGTTTGTATCAAGTCTATTAAACATCCAGCCAAGTGAATCCTTGCAAATTGGTAAAATGCTGGTATCAAATCCTACACACATAGAGAACATTATTAGTTCAGTATGTGAGAAACCACCATCAGAAAGTAAAATAAATCACAAGTGGGGAAGATCAGAGTGGAAGTACTGGTAGTCATAAATGCAATATTTTAACTTCAACTTGGAAATTTGCTTCAAGGTACGTAAGGCATAAACAGGTCTGTCTGTAGTTTTGAATATTAACTAACCAGACAACATCTGTTACCAATTAGTCACCATTCAATGGAATGTGGTATTGCCATTATATGCTACTTATGCTAGTCTCTGTTTAAGTATCTCTGATACTAGATCATCATAAATTCCAATAAATTATTGGATAACAAAAGCTGATGAAATCCATTTTCATATGAAGAAATGAAGAATACTGTTTACACAAAATCACTACTAACACATACTAGATAACAATTCCCACGTATCCTGAGCCTTGATTAAACTATAGTGATTGTAGCATTGTACATGAAACTGCTAATAAGAGAAGGAATAGCTATGATGCAATATTATTCAATCTGATTTCAGTTCCTCCTGTGGTTACTTTTATAATTACCATTGTGGTATAATGAAAAGTAGCAGAGTGCACTGGAGAGTAGTGGAGCTTATGGAATGACTGGACTGGGTTGTATCCAAGCTATGTGCTAGTGGACGTGTCCATTCACTAAGCTCACTGAAGCAGTAAACCCTATATTTCATAAAATGCCACCAATGATTTGAACCAATAAAATATTACCCCTATATTATACAAAAAAATGATACAATCCCTCCAACTGGAGATAGGATGTAAGACCTTGATTATATGAGACACGGAATGCTACACATTTTTTAATAAGAAGAATCCAATTAAAGTTTTCATGAGTTAGTAACGATTGAGAAGGTTCTACCACGAGAATAAGTAACTCTTGAAAGTCACATAAAGAAGTACATTCCCTTTTATTGAAACCTTTCCACAGAGTTCAGACAAAGATCTGAAGGAGGGCAAGGCGGAACATAAAAAAAGTAACTGAGAATTGAAGGTGAGTGTGAACAAAAGATAAAGGCACATCCTTTTTAAAAATCTCCTGTAGAATTCCTTAATTTCTTAGAAAAGAGATGACTGTCATGCCACTCTCCTGCAGCCAGAGAACAGCTTGAAAAACTGAAATGATTCTCTTGGGAGAAATCATAAGAAAACCTTGGGAGAAGGGTTCTGAGCTACAGGGGGCTCAGACACTGAGGAGGGGCAGGGTCTCTGAGTAGGAGAGAAAACTAAAGTAGAAGGAGACAGCAAAGACTACAAAAAAAGCTATGAACTATCACCAAACAGCCGAATACAGATGTAATTCATGAACTCATAGAGAAGGAAGATTATAAAATAGAAGCAATGGCTCAGGGAACAGTAGAGAGATCTCTACAACTAAAGAAAGTTACCCAATATAGAGAGAAGAATCTAATAGAACACAATACTTGACAAATACCAAGCAAATAAATTACAAAGAGAAACTTGGCACATTATAGTTAAATTTACTTTAAAGAAATCACAACAAGGAATTTTTAAAGTCAGGTAGAAGCAAAATCCATGTTCCTGTAATGTGACTGTTCTCAGCATATGGGTATCTATTCCCACAGGAGTTGCATATCAGACATTTACACAACAAATCACAATATCAAACTATTATAAATCATTATGGTTTTGATTTGTGTAAATGTATAAATCATTTACATTTAATTTATACATTTTCCATTGTTTTAGCTATTAATTCTTGAGCATTTTAAGACAGCTACTAGTCAAATATTCAATGTTTTTTTCACTGGATTGGTAATTTGCCTTGTTCTCTTTGCCATTATTACCGGGGAAAGATGAAATTTCAAAGTTGTTGTAGATTTTCGTTCTCCTAATTGTTAGGGATGATGAAGAATTTTGGTGGGTTTTTTTTGCCATCTACTTCAAACTATTTTAGTTAGGAAGAAAGGTATTGCTTTTGTTAGAAATATTATAATTAAAGAGTTTCATTTACCCAGTAATCATAAATCTATTATGATTAGAATTTTTCCAATGGGTGCCAAATTTTCTGAGGGTAATGCTAGTTCCCACTGTTTGGTGTGTAGTGTTCCTGAGGCTCAGAATGTACCCACAGTTGACTGTGTTGTCAAGTCAATGGAGATCTTTCTGGAGGAATAAAGCAATGTAATAACTTTATTGCATTAAATAAGTTTCACATAAATTTATAATTATACATTAAAATACATAGAATAAAAGTACCCCAAACTATTAGATGTTATTTGATAAAATTGCAACATCACTTAGCAGTGGTATGGTCCATAATTAAATTTCATTATAGAGAAAGTTTCATCTTCCTAAATAAAAGAAGAAAATGCCAGATGTCTCAATAATTAGAAACACCAAAATAAGCAATGATCTGGTTGTTTTATTTTATTACTTGAAATGAGAAAAGGAAATTTATCTCCTAACTTTGGATGTTTGTTTTCAATAAATGAATTTCCCTGTTATACCTAGAAGGCGCCTATTTAATTAAAATGGGGCATTATTTTTAAGCCATCTGATTCCAAATTCAATCTTCCTCTCAATGTGAGGACAGCATGACACAAAGTGAGCAATATTGTGGTAAGGAATTAGAATGCCTTCATATACCCTGGGGGTTGAAATAACTCCATCATTTTCTCTCACTGTGAGAACATTTGGTGTGTGAGAAGCAATGTAAAACATCATCCAGTTCTGAGAGTAGGCTCTTTATTTGACGAGTGTGCATATAACGATCATCTCTACCATGCTTTCCAAGCTGATACAAGAAAATAAATGCCACATTCCTTTCATAGTTGTATAGAAGCTTTATTACAATCTATTAAAATATTCCCAGCATATTTCTTTTGCTATTATTTTTTTTAATTTAAAGCATAAAATAAAATCTTGGGATATGTGGTTACAAGAGCCTCAAACTACCATTAACCTGGAAATCATAACACAATAAAAAGAAGAGAACTCTATTTTCTTCTACTGACAATCATAAAGCCCATGCAAGTGTTTCTAGCATCCAATTGTCCCTCTGTGGATATGATTTTCAGTGCTTGGTTAATATATATTCAACAATATATATTTATGCATGAATCTGTACTCTTTTATGAAAATTATCACAAAGATTTTTAAAACTTTATCAATTTGCTCAACTTTTTATATAAATTATGATAATATTGAATCTTAAAAATTTAAACCAATATACTGTGAAATTCTTATAATAGTCAAGATTCAAGCAAAGTTTTCTTTTTCTACTGGCTTATAATCCTTATGTCAAGGCTATGATAATATTTGGTCAACTAAATATCAGATTACTCTCATCTTAATGGAAAAACCTATGATTACGTGTTTCAAAGTTATATTATAAAAGCAAAATGTGTAACTCAAGTAACACACTCAGTAATGGTGATTGATAGTGAGTCAGTCAGTCAGACAAGCGACTTCTCCATTCTTTGTACAACCACATTTAATATTCATGGTGTCATTGCATTTAAAGGGAATCAAACATCCTGACACTTAAGGCTCAGGACATGACTCTTATTTCCCTCTTGTTTCTAATCGATTGCTACTAGATATCACTGATTGTATTAGCTACTTTTCTAAAAGCTGTATGAAAGCACCTGCCAAAAGCAATGCAAAGAAGAAAGGGTGTCTTTCAGCTTGTAGACTGAGTGTAGGGTCCATCACAGTAGGGGAGGCATAATGCCAAAAAAAACCACTTCTAACTCTAGTGGCAGGAAGAAAAATTGTACACATTGTGGCCACTATCAGAAAGAGATATATGGAAATACTCAACTCTTTTATCTTTCTTTTCTTTATTCTGCTTTGATCCTTAGTCAAGAGGATGTTTGAATAAACATCTGGGGTAGGACTTTCTTTAGTTAAGTATTTCTATAGATGCCCCAGAGAGGTGTGTCTCTCTGGTGATTTTAAATTCTGGCTAATTTATAATAAAGATTAAGCACACGTTCATCCCTTGTCACCTTCACAGCCAAACAGAACACTTTTAAATGATAAAATTTTCTCCCCTTTTCCACCAAAAGGCTCCTAATGTAAAATGTGTTTAAGCTGATCAATGTCCACATATTTATTATCAGTATCAAGACTGTTCAAAGGTCACTCCCTTGACTCAAGGCTGCCTCTTACCTATGAGATAACATACTGTTGCAGGCATCTGCACCTAACATTCAATGAAACAGGACTGGTATTACCATTCCAAAATGGGGAAAAGGAGGATAGCAAAGAAAGACTAGACAGAAGAAACACCAAAACCCAGCAGGGAAATGCCAAACCCTACAGCTCTGTCTCTGCATCTGAGAATAGTGATGGTTTCATGTGGGCTCAAGTTCTGCCACTTAAAATATACATAACTCTATGGTCTGACTCCCTCACCCCTCTTGCTCTTTTCCGGGACCCTGGAAATTCCAACATCCTAGTAACTTCAATGAAACATCGTTGCCATCTTCATGGAATGACTACTCAACACCTCCTACTAGGGACTATTACCTTGAAACTCAACTTGCTTCATATTTCTGAGGTATCCATGCAAGGCTATGCTACTTCCTAACTCTTACAATGTATATCAGCACAATCAGCACCATGTTGATAACGTATACAAGTTTTCCTAACAGCTCAATGCTTAGTCTTATACCCTCTTACCATAAATATTCTAGTCTAAGCAACTTGGAAACTGGTTCTCTAAACCCATTTCCCTGTATGACCATTTTTGAGGAGTAAACTTGGTCAGCAACATTCCCAATTCATGCTCTCTTCTTTACTGAATATGAATTTCCACCAGTTAGAGCCTTTGATTGATTTTACCCTAGTTTAGCTTTCCCATGGTGCCACTGAGAAACACCAGGTTAATTTTCAATGGCACTGACCAGGTATAACTAATTTTTCTGAACTCAATTTGTCTGCAATTTTAAACTTGCTCATATACTTTTCCAAATAAGATTTTAGATCTCCAGTATGTGTCTGATCTCGTTCTTCATGGATCTAAGAGCTGTGTGCAATAACTGCCACACTTCTGTTGTTTTGCCATCATGATCTTGCTTTCACTAAATGGTATAGCCCATTATTTTTTAATTTTCCCCATTCAAAATTTGAAAACATGGCTGTAATGTACCCAGATTCTTCAGCAGAATGCAACTTGAATAGTTAAAACAGATACATCTTTTGAAGGAAAATTAGAAATAAGAAAACAAATCTGTTTTGTAATTATTCTTTTTGTTTACTCAGTAAGACATGAATTTCAGCTCCTTCCTACATATTTACTCCACAATTTA
>JAQHUG010000018.1:13472129-13485834 GCA_028555095.1 Dicrostonyx torquatus | reverse complement strand
CCTCTTGGAGAGGAAGAAGGAAAGAGGGTTCTCAGGCCTGAAGCTGAAGATCAGCCTGCCTCAGCAGATGGGGGTTGGAGTGGGCGTGGCTTTTCTCTTAAAGTGCCAGAACATTACAATTATAAGAAAGTTCCAGAATATTTTCTAGAATTTATGTTAATGTCAGAGTTAATTATTAAATGACTATAATGACTGAATTATGCTCATGTCAAATTAAAATATCTAAATCAAACCTAACTCTATGTGCTTTGAATTTTTAACTGCATTTAGTTTACTGTAGTGTAACTGAAAAGAGTACTAATAAAATGTTTAAATAGATTAATACTATGAATGAAAAGTAAAAACAAAAGAAGGTGGGCAGGGCCTTGGAGCCTCTGTCTCATCCCCACACTTTGGAAAGTGAAAACAGGAGAGGTATATCAAAATGTGAAATCAACAAACAGGAGAGAGAAACCTGCTCTTTCAGAACCGGTTAACAAATTAGGGATAGGACATAAGGAAGGACTCATCTAGGGGATGTCTAGATTCAGGGTGATGAAGAAACCTGACCCCTCTGCAGCACAGCTTTGGCTTTTGTGTTGCAAAGGGGACATTCTTTGCAAATTCATTTTTCATTGACTTCTCAAGCAATTCTGTGCATGGTCCCATTTTTTCCCCTTTTTTGCAGAGATACTCAACTCTAGAGGAACTTTCTGTAACTTAATGACCATATTCACAGAGTCTCACAACATTTCTTGAATGAAAATAGTACTTAGAAAGCTGAGTAATGCACGAAGTGTAGGTGGAGGCTGCTTGTTCGTTTCCCGGCCACCCAGGCCCAAAATAATCACTGAGAAACTGTATTAATTAAAACACTGCTTGGATAGTATGCCTAAGTGATGCTTTCAGTCTGGCTATATTCTGCCCTGCTAAAGTCCAAATCAGCTTTATTTGTGAACAAATAAAAGCATCACATATACAGAAGGACATCCCACATCAACGAGGCACCCTATTCAGCACTCCAGTGTTCTTTCCTGTGCCTCCAGATTAGGGAAAGACTTGTCTGAACACATATTCAATGAATATCTTTGAAAATGTTCCCTATTAAAGAAAAGAGTATGTACTCAGAAGATCTCTGTGGATATAAATACTTTTAACAAATCAGTATGCAGCAGCTTAGAAGGACCTTTCCAAGTTAGATGTTTTCTTCATGACGGAAAATCAGGTACATTTAGTTATTACTATGAAGTAAATTCAGACTGAAAGACAGAAAATCACTAACACTGCCCAAAATTTTATAATATAGTCAAAATCAAATGCCAGCAATTCTCCTAGAGTGTTGGTAAATACTATAATTTGTTTCTGAAATGCATAAAGAGAATGTATGCAGATTCATACAGTGAAAAATTATTTTCATGAGTGATTTTAATTTTTCACATAAGTTAAATCATCCTAGAAATTAAGATTCATAAATATACAAGGTTGGGATTGTAGAAAATGACATAATTAAAGGAAAGTTAAAGTATTTTAGTGCTGGAAGCAAAGACCTGTATTTTGAGATCTGTATTTTGGTACAGTCATCTTACACCTCTGCGGGGTAAGTTCTGGGCCTAGGAGATTAACCTGGCATCTTATCTCCTAGTGAGACCTGCAGGCACCAGGCTTCAGAGACAATTAGCACTTCCTTTGTGTGTCAACAATCTCAGACCCTCAGTATTTACTCATTAGCTAGGGATGGCTCTGGATCTGAATTCCAGCAGACTCAGAGTTTCCTGAAAACTTCCCTCCCCATCCCCTTTGCCCTTTTGCTTTAACAGCTTTTAAAAATCAATAAAATGAAGCTTGATCAGAAAGCCTGTCTTGCTGCCATTTCTCGTGTTTCTGGCCCCCCATTCCTCTCCTACAGGTTTATTAGGATTCCCGTTCACATCCCGCTGGCTGGGATATTTTAAATAAATATGAATATTACAGATAACTGTGTGGCATTGCTGTCATCTTGACAGAAACTGCATCTCAATGGTTGCAGGTAGGACTGGAGCTCTTGCTCATCATGATAAACTGAGCATCAGATGCTGGAAAATTCCTTGCCTGCCAAGCCACTGAACTCACAGTGTTACTTCTTCCATTTTGTTCCCTGCCTTTTAGGAAAAATATGTTTTCTGATCTTATAAATATTCAGCTATATTTCAATATCATTTCTAAATACATGAAATAAAAATGTATTTCATATAAGTGAAATATTAAATTTTCATACTATTTTATTTGCTTTCTTTTTTCTAAGAGCTAAAGTTATGTGGTTTTAATTATTGTGCCTAAGAGATTCCTGAAACAAAGTTGTCTCTAACTTATGAACCCCTTGCCCAAGGACAGATAATTCCTGAGTTGCTAAGGGCTGTGGTTAATATAAGATAACAGGACACTTGTTCCCTGAACAAATTTATTTGACCCAACTGCACTGGATGTGCTTAATAACATGTAAGAGGGAGCTACATAGGCAGGAGGTGTGTTAGGATGTATGCTTGTCCCTGATTGGATGTAGGCAGGAAGTTTAGAGACATACTTGTGCATCTTATATCTTGTATGTCATATATATACTTTCCATGGATTGAACCTAATGGGTTTACCTTTAAAAAGCTCCAAAATGCAATTTATTGTCATTTTCTGGAATACAAGGAATGCACTTGGCCAGAGTTCATCATCGTGACCAGTATTTATTAAACTTGCTTCAATTTGGCTTAAAAATTGAAGTAGTGGTCTTATTCTCAGTCTTTGGGATTAACACCTGGTGCAGAAGCTAAAACACATTCTCACCAACCACTCATGTGAACATAGTGGCATGCCAATGTGGGGTTGACTTCATCCACGTAAAACCTGAGAAAATTTGGAAAGTGATTCTGGACACAAAAGAACAAAGTGAAGCATGACTTCTTGGTAGCCAGCTGGCATTTTTGTTTCAGATGGTCTCTGTTTGCTTGTGGCAAGCAAGAATGCCTAGGGTCCTTTGAGAAAGGACTTATTGACTCAGCATAAGAAAGGGCACCTTCCTCTTTGAGTCACCAGCAAGAATTGATTTGAACTCTGGCTGTTTCAGGAGGCGGAGCACTTAAATGGAGTTTGTAAGCAGCATACTACTAGTTACTTAATGCTGACACAGACCTGCTACAAACCTGGAGCTGGTGCAGTGTGCATGGCTCTCAGAGGCAGACAACATACCTCTTCTATGTTTGACTGGGCAGAGCCAACAGGCAGGACTATGGAGTTTGTTCAAAGAAAAAAATAAGCAACCACTCCTCGAAAGAAAAGGATCACAGATACACAGTAGGACAGATTCAGACATAAAGACCTCTAAATGAGACATAGTGTGTTAAAAAAAAAAATGTATGTAGGTTTGGGAGAGAGAAGAAAAAGAGTATAGAGAGTTATAAAAAGAAGTAAATCATTTTAAAAAATTAAAACAAAGTATTTAAAGAGACGGAGTACAGACAATTAGAAATTAAAGGTGAAAATAAGCCACATAAAGGTGAAATATAAACAGAGAGTCTGCATTATGCGTATTATTGTGTTTTCTGTATATTTTTTCATGTGAATGAGCTAAATACAGAGAGACATTTCACTGTAGAGGCTGCTAAGATAAACCAACATTATATATATTTAAAGTTATCTTGACTCCAAAATTTAGGTCTAAGGATATGTTTCTTTGAAAAAGACGTTCTGCTTTTTTTTTTTTTCAACAGAGGATGAGAAGCAGTGGATTCCTTCTAGACTCTTGTGGCATGATGGACAAGACCTCATCCCCCCTGAAAGATCTCTGTGAACCTCTGCCCCCCAAAATACTTTACTCAACCAAAGACAGGAAACAGTTTCAAGAGAACTGTGCCCAAATTCCCAAATAGTGCTTATAAATGTTTGTTTACATTTAATGGGGGATAAGCTACAGAGATGAATGCTTTGTATTGTGATATATCTTTATTTATTGATACAAATTTAAGGTCAATTTTGTTATATATATATGTGTATATTTCTGATCTTGATTATGTTTGTACAGCTCATTCAAAAATGTAATGTATAGTTAAATTACAGCTAATAGATAGTCATCTAAAATAGTCAAGTTTATAGTAATGTTAATTAGGTTTTCTAGATATATTTCAGTTAGATAGGTATTCTTCAAACCTTCCGCAGACTAACAAAATATAGTATTTATAATATTTTAAGAATTAGGACTTTTCAGAAAAATGAGACACATTTGCTCCTGGCAGCACCAAAATACTTTAAGATGATGATTGACATTGAAGAGATTCTTCATGAAGCTTGCTAGAAACTGGAGCAAGAAACTGCTCATGTCTGGAATGCTTGATGCTATGCTGTATGTATTGGACATGCAGGACCCACAGAAAAATGATTATTGAACTTGCCTAAAGGTGAGACATTCCTTCAGGGTTCCTGCTTCATGAAAGTGTCTGCCAGGCATTCTGCAGGACACAGAAGAAAGTGACTGACAAACTGACAGTATAGGTGGAACTGTATTTAAAATGCCCTGCTTCATGGAAAAGTCTGCCATATACTATGGGCCTGTAGGTTGAAGATGGGTGGTCTAATGATACAAAAGAATTTTGGCTGACTGTCCAGTGAGATGTCTCTGTCAATTCTAGAGTTTTGGAAGTTGCTTACAATGCACTTCCTGTTTACTTAGGTAATATTATATCCTTCAGAGATTTTGATGTATTTGAAGAATAGATAATTATAGTTTTCTTTAGTTATAATAAAAGATAGGGTAGATATAAATATTGCAACTTTAATTCTTTCTTGATAATCATTTTGTTGTATGTAATCTTGGTATGTTAAAGTAAAAACTTTCCTTTATATTTAGACAGAAAAGTATTGTGAATACTATTGTTTCATAAAGAAGCTGCTTTGGGCCTATTGCAGTGCAGAATAGGGCAAGGCAGGAGTTCCAAGCAGATAGAGGAGGAGAGAGTAGGTGGAGTCAGTGAGTAGTAAGGAAGCCACCACAGGAGACAGACAGCAGAAGGAACCTTACAGGTAGGCCACAATGATGTGGCAGAATACAGATTAGTAGAAATGGGTTAATTTAAGATAATAGCTAGTCAATAAGAAGTGTGAGTTAATAGGACAAGCGGTGTTGTAATCGTACAGTTTCTTTGTGGTTATTTCAGGTCTGGGCGGCTGGAAAACAATCTCTGCCTACAACTGACTTTCAGGAACTTATATCCATTTCACACAGGACTAAATGAAACATGTCATCAAAATCCAAATAAGTCTACTTATGATCTCTAAGTAGTAACATAATCCTTTGTTTTATATCCTCCTACAAATAGAGCTTTGGAATTCCTTTCTTTAATTCTTTCTTTCTTAATTTTTAAAGTGTCCTGCTATGCAGCCCTTGGGGCCTTGAACTCATATTCCTTCTGCAGTCTCCAGAATGCTATTCCTTCCACTATGTACCACCATGGCAGGTAGTATCTCTCTGCTTCCGTTCTGACTAGAACTTCCGTGCTCTGAAGACACAAGCCCCATTCCTAAGTCAAAGCTGACCTAAGGGCTTTATTTTATTTTCTTATATACTATTGTAGACGTCCTTTGAAGCAATGTGCTGATTTTTGTTTATCATATAGGTAAAGGGTAAATGTTGAAAATGAGCTTATTCTTACAAGTTCCCTGGATATAGGTCAACTTCTTCAAAAAATAGGTTTATCCAATTTTAAAAATCTTACTGCTTCTCTCGGGCCTCAGCAGAGCTTTGGTCTTCTTATTTTGACTCCCACTCTCATGAAGGGCTTTGAACCAGTCTCGAAGTCTATTTGCCACTTCTCTGAATTCCAGGTCACTGCAGGCTAAAGACAGAGAATAAATGTTTAATAATAATAATACAAATTTAGCAGAGTACTCAATAATTTCCTGTTGAAACGTTCAACTTCCCACTTTCCCTCGTGGGCTACAAAAGTTGTTTCTGTTCCTTTAATAAGGGGCTGTATCTAATCTTTCTCTATAGGCATTCTGGTCATCCATACATTTGACTGACAAAATACTCCTTCGCTGTGAAGAAACACAGCCCTGCCTAAAGTCAGACAAAGTCTCCCACTCTTTCCACCTACTGCAGTTTTGTAATCTAACATAGAGTGCAGAATCCCTGGAAAGGTTCTGGAGCCTTCACCCCTAGCTAGTAGCTCTAGCACTTTACCCCAGGTCCCTATGGCTCTGCATGGCAACCAATTTCTGTCAGCAATTTTTTTTTCTCTTGGTGTTTCTCTGTAGCTTTGGAACCTGTCCTGGGACTAGCTCTTGTAGACCAAGCTAGCCTCAAACTCACAGAGATCCGCCTGCCCCTGCCTCTCGAGTGCTGGGATTAAAGGTGTGCACCACCATGCGGAGGAAGCCTGTTCTTTACACTCCCTGTCTCTGTCCTTTCTTGTCACCTTTGTCTCTTGCCCTGACAGTCAGACTTAGGTGGGAGGACATGCAGCAGCCACACACAGGTGTCATAACAAACTGCTGGGAAACGGTAACCCACTGGGCCTGATTCAGAAGTGACCAACTTCTGTGAGGCCCGTTAAGTCGAAGGCCTGGAGACTTTCCGCTGGCTAAGGCACTACTCACTCTGCTGAAAGTTCGAGAATCTTCTGTCCCATGCAGCTCCTTGTCCCTGGAACTGCATTACATTTGGGATGCCTCTTTATTAACCAGTGTGTTCGGTCATTTCGAGACATAGGAGATGCTCTACACAGCTTTACACCAAAACTTTCAGAACTTTCTACAGGCCTAACAGTCTTAGATCTGAAGCTGACTGGAGCTCCATAACAGAAATGGCCACTGCTGGCACAAATTTTCAACTTAGAACAGTGGTTTTTAACCTTCTTAATGCTGTGACCTTTTAATACAGACCCCAACCAATAAATTTCATTTCAACTTCATAACTGTAGTTTTGTTCCTGTTATGAATTATAATGAAAACTCCCAGTACACAGGATATCTGACCTGTGACCCCTGTGCTAAGATCTTTTGACTCCCCAAAGGGATCAAGACCCACAGGCTGAGAACCACTGATCTAAACAGTTTAAATAAAACATAAGATGAAATGGCAGCATGGTCTGAGACTCCCTTCCCCACAAAACTCATAGTTAACTTTAATCTATCTCAAGGCTCTGGCTTACAACCATGCCCACAGCCAGAACAACCACTCATTCAGCTGGGCATCCAAATTTGTATTTTTTACAATTGTTCCTGACTGAGATAGCATAGGACTCTTTTACCTTATGCCCCTTTTGCCTTGTGCTTTGGCTTACTTGTGTTTCTGCCTCTCCAAACCTGGGAAATTCTTGCTTGCATCTTTAATAGTTAAGAGGTAAAAGCACTTGAGACTGTGCCCAAATGTAGTCACAGACAAACTGGTTATGGATGTAGAGATCACTGGGTTAGGTCTTACACAGGTTCCAATGCTGCTGAGGGGTGAATAACACAGAAAAATTATTTCATACTGTTCTACTCTACTGAGAAGGCTGGTTGTGGAGATGCAGTTTCGCCAGTCTGCTTCAACCTAAGCATGATTGTTAAAAGTTTCTGACAACACCTCTGTCCTGGGTTAGGCTAGGTATGTGACAGGGAGAAAGAGCAAAACGTAACAGCCCAAGACAACACACTACATGCTGAAATAGAGCTAAAAGGCAAGCTACTCCCAAAAGGGGGTAGCTGTTGACTTTTTTTAACTCTCTAAGAGCCCCATCCCTTTACCTTAGTTTTGTTTACTATCTTTAAAATGACAAAGTGTAATATCCTGTGTATTACACTTACTTTAATACTCCTTACTTTAATACATCTTGAAAACATTTTATTTCAAATCTGTAACTAAGTTATATGAAAACTGTGATATTTTTGTTCTCTTTGCTAAGTTTTAGTTATTTGAAGAAACTAAGTCATATTAAAAACTTGGAATTTGTAAAATGTACAATAAAATATTCAGTCTCTCTGTGAACTGTTTATACTTTGTTTTGATACTAAAGGATCTTTAATTCAAGAATTATGTTTTTTAACCCTCAAAGTCAAAAGAGATTATATTATAAAATACTAATTTTATAATTATCACTAATTATAAACTTTTAAAGATAATCAATACATGCAAGTTAATGGTCAGTCATGCTAATTACAAATGAGATTTACAGACAAGCCTGAGGGAGGGTAGACCAATACTTTAGCTCACATAATATTCTTCTATTATCTCCCATCACATAGTGTCTGCATATGTTTTCAAAATTAAGCCTAAACCAGGTAAAGCAAAACAAGTTTAAAGAAAACTTAAAGCATGGTTAATCAAAATAATGTTCCAAATAAGGTATATTTTTAAAAATGGCTATAAAAATTGATTGCTTTGGGCCGGGTGGTGGTGGCCCACGCCTTTAATCGCAGCACTAGGGAGGCAGAGGCAGGCGGATCTCCGTGAGTTCGAGACCAGCCTGGTCTACAAGAGCTAATTCCAGGACAGGCTCCAAAAAACTACAGAGAAACCCTGTCTCGAAAAACAAACAAAAAAATTGATAGCTTTTGTACAGTGGGTTAAATTTATAATATACTTGGATGGTAGAAAACCCCAGGCTTAAGTATTTCCCACGGATGGAACACCATCCCACCTGAGTAAGTTGCATAAGTACCAAGCGATCAACACCCCCAGACTCTTAAAAACAGTCAAATGGGCCATCAAAATTATTTTTCTTCTTGCTACTTTAGACATTGTTTTCGGGACTTATGACTAAATTATCTGGACGGAAGCCTGCTTTGTGTCAATAAACCTGTCTCACTAGCTCAGATGCGCTCAACACCTTTCACTGGTGCAGTACTGCAAGAGCAACAGTATGAGGTCTGAGAGCTGCTAAGGATGAGTGCTGAGCCTTCCTGGAACAGTGCTGTTTCCACACAACTAATCCCAACTGGTTTGAAATCAGACACAGGGATCCAACAAATTCCTTCTGTTTCCTTTCCACTCTGGCTCATCCCCGTCACTCCTTCCTCCTTGTTACGTCATACCTATGTTACCCTTTCTTTTAATTGTTTCACTTACTGAACTTCACACTATATTGAAACAACGTTTCATGGAAGCTATCCCATTTACCCTCATTCTACAACAATTTGCTCCTGATATATCTGCAAACAGGAATTTTGGATGCTGTGGAAATAATCTGGCTTAAAGAGACCTTTTCACTACAGACTGGATATAATTCTTTACGTTAGTTCTCTATTTTTCCTGCCCCACCTCCATTGGTGCTCTTTAGCTCTCTTCCACTTCTGCTAGCTTATTTTAGTGCAACATCCTAGCAATACACAAGTCACTGTGACTCTGAATCAACTCTACGACCACTTTATGTCACTGGCCCCTTCTCTCTTTCCCACCTCTGCTTCCATCCATTTCTCAGATTTCCTAGGAAATGTCTCAGTTTAATCTACAACCAAACCATCTGCTTTCAACCCTCTATAATTATTTTTCACATTTCTCCAGGAACTCAAGATGACAATCACCTGATCCATCACAACTGATAAGAATCCTCCACCATGCTGCAGACCAGAGGAAGCCTTCAATGGAGCCAGAACTCTCCCCTCTGAAAGGTCACTCCTCCTTTAGTCTACAATTTTCTTTTGTATCCTCTCAGAGTTAGGAATGATATCTTCCTGCTGAAGGACTACAATTCCCAGCTTCCCTCGTAACTAAGGATGTCACTTCTTCCCTATTAGCATAATGTCAGTCCTTAGAAGTGGTGACAAAATGCTCCCTTTCCATGAATAAACAAAGTCCCACCTAAGGTTAGATGAAGCCTCTTTTCTTTTAGCCTTCTTTCTTATGCAACATTTTAAATAATCTAACAATACCAACTCCAGTCTTCAACTTGTTCCTTAAGTTTGAAGGAAGAAAAAAGTCCTAAGTAAAAATAAAATAGTTGTGATTTTTAATTGTGGTTTAGCTTTTTCCAAAGATAAAAATAAACATGTGATTCAAATTGCATAATGTAATAAATTGATAATAGGATTTTTTAAACACATTATTAATTTCACTAGAACTTGACTACCTCTCATCACAGAATTAAAACCCGTGGAAGATTTAGTTTTAGCATCATACAGACCGAGTTTTAAATTCATCTAATGACTGAATTGAAAGGACCCAACCAATCCTGCCTACAAGGAACTACATTAAGTAAGTTTAAAAAAAAAAACCCTCACAATATAGATAATGAAAAAATGCAGAATGTGACAAACAGGTTTGACCAGCAGGTTCTTTCTTTCTCCCCTGCTGGGCAGGAGGATAGCAATTATCAGGACCAGTTGTAGTCTTCTAGCCAGATGGCTATCAGAAATGGTGGTTATCAGAACCGGTCACAGCAAATAATTATCGAATTGTAAACTGAGTCACGGGGGGATGGGCAGGATGTCGAGTATCACGCAGTCAGCAGGAAATCATGTAGCCTGCTGAATGTCACATACTCAGGGATGGGTTGAACTATGCTAATTTCGTTCAGGGTTGAACTCTGGACCAATCCCAAATGGACTCGTATCCCATATTATAATTCATGGAAAACTTGTAATTTTGTCTATAAAAGCTTGCTTGCCTGGATACTCGGGGTGCTTAGCTATCCCTATGCTATTGCATCTGATTGCAATCCATGAAATAAACCACCTCACCACCTCACGCGTTTGCATCTGATGGCCTGGATATTGAGTCTGGGGGCTCCTCAGCATTAAGACCACTTTGGAGGTCTTTCATGAATCACACAAGGATGGAAGGCAATCTGATTAAAGAAAGGCTTGACTGTTAATTTTAGTGTTTTGGACTAATTAAATCATTCAATATGTGTAAATCAATAAATATAATCCACCATATAAACAGTCTGAAATACAAAAATCACATGATCATCACATTAGATGCAGAAAAGGCCTTTGAAAAAAATTTAATATCTTTAGAGAGAGAGACTCCAGGAGAGATTAAGAATACAGGGTACATACATTAAAATAATAGGAGATGCTTTTCAGCCAACATCAGTTTAATGCAGAGAACAAATCAATTCGATTAATTTCAGGAAGAAGGTAAGGCTGTCTTTTCTTTCATTATAATCCTAGCTAGGATGACAAGACAACTGAAGGAGATCGAGAGAATTAAAATAGAAAAGGAAGAATCAAAGAATCTCTATTTGTAGACAAAGTGACTGTACATATGGGGGCCCTAAAAATTCATCAAGAAAACTCCTACAGCTCAAAAACACTTGGCAAAGTACTTGGTACAAAGTTAATATACAAAAATTGGTAGCCTTCCTACATACAATGACATTGTCTTCAAAAGAAATTTGAAGAATCTGTATAGAGTACATACTTAGCACATTGCACAAAACTCAACTTTCAGTGGATCAAGGATCTTAACAGTAGGCCAGATACATTGAATATGATTAAATAAAAAGTAGAGAACAGCCTGGAACTCACTGCAGCAGACGGGACTTTCTGAATACCAATACTAAGCACAAATACTAAGAATGGCAATTAATAAAAAGAACCCTGTGTCATGGAAAATCTTATGTATGGATGACACCATCATTCAGACAAAGAAGCAGTTAAATAATGGGAAATGATTTTTACCAACTCCACATCTGATAGAGGACTAATACTCAAAAATGTGTAAAGTGTAGAAAAACTGGGCAATAAGAAAATCAATAACTCAATTAAAATTGGGGTACAAATCTAAACAGAGAATTCTTAAGAGAGAAAACTCAAATACCTAAGCGGCTCTTAAATAAATATTCAACATCCTTAGTCATCATGGGAATGCATATCAAAACTATTTTGAAATTTCAACTTGCCTCTGTCAGAATATCTGAGATCAATATAACAAAGGCAGTTTATGCTTGTGAGGATGTGGAATAAGGAAAATCCTTATCCATTGGTGCTGGGAGTGCAAAGTTATATAGCCACTTTGGAAGTCAGTGTAGTGTTTCTCAGGAGATAGGGAATAAATCTACCTTAACATCCAATTACACCACTCACAAACATATATGCAAAGGGTGCATCATCCTACTGTAGCAACTCACAACCCCATTCATTGCTGTTCTATCTATAATCGTCAGAAATTAGAAAGAGTCTGTATGTCTGTCCATAAATGAATGGATAAAGAACGTGTGTTTAAAAGATGAAATTAACTCGTGAATGAAAGAAGTTAGAAAAACAATTATGCTGAGTGTTGTAAACCATAACCCCAAAAAGAAATGTTATTCACTTTTATGTTGATGTTAACAGTCTAGTCTTCTATAAGCAGGCTGCAATTCATATAAACTACAGAGGATAGTTATAGAGTAAGGAACTGGGGTGAGGGATGGATTCCCTAGAAAGGGAAAGTAGAAGAGTTAGTTATGGAAAGTGCAATGGAACAGGAGTATCAAACAGGAAGGAGAAGGAAATGGTAAATAGGTAAATATGTGAAGGGACAAATACAACTGAGGCCCATCTGCGGGTTTGTATGAAATCTTAATATAGCATAATCTTCCAAAAATAAAGACATTTGTGGAGGTGATCCCAATGAAATAGCCAAATAATGTGGTAAATTGACTCCTTCTGTACATCTTTTACAATGAAATGTTGATTCTAGATCCAGGAATGGGTTACACCTAATAGAGTTGTTGGTCAAAGGGGCCAGAAAACACCAAACAACTTTGGCTATTGCAGAGACTCAGAGACTATTGGTTTCTCTCCTTAGATTGATGATAAGTCCTAATCGTGAAGACAACACATGCAAAACCTATTAAACATGGAGAATTTGAGCTAATGCCTATGTAAAGCCTTCACTCATACTAAGTCGTTTTCGTAGTATTGGAAGGTACTTGGCATTCTACCAAAGAAGAAAGACAAATACCAAACTAGCTACAATCTCTTTGATTTACAACGCTGATCTGACTGCATCATGTGCTCTTTTCATGATGGCACAATGCATATGGGAATAACCAACTAATAACTGATTTGATGTAAGTCCCACTCATGAGATGGAACCCATTCCAACACAGGTGATCAAGACTAGATGTATCAGAGACCTAGGGAAAATCCAAAAACTACTGTTCTGTTAAAGGAACACACTGACAAGATGACTCCTAAAGACATTTTGCTAGTCCCATAGATCAATGACTTATTCAGCCATCAAAGAATTTTCTCATGTACTAGATGAGAATATATACAAAGACCCACAACCAGACAATGCAGACCATAAGGGCTCTTGGAAAGCTCTGTCCTTAATGAAAGGTCTCCATCAAATCCCTCCCCTCGGCAGTCTAGAATCTCTGGAAGGAATGGAAGAAAGTTTCTAATAGCCAGACGGGATGGCAGATATTTAGAAAACAAGGCTTTTTAACATGAAAGAACTGATACATAGACACTCACAGAAACTGTGGCAACATGTTCAGGGCCTCCTGATGGTCTCCTGGCCCTAAAGTGGAAGTGTACACAAGCATGCATCCCTAACCCAAAAGCTATATCCTAATGATAACCAATTGCAAATGAAAAATTAGGTTTCTTTATCATTGTGTCACTCGGTGTTCAAGCCACTCTGAAGGCCAGGCTCCATGCACAGCAGTAGATAGCCAACTCAATTCTATGGTAGTTTTGGAGGGTTATTTTTTGTTTTTAGTCTTATAGTGCTTTGTTTGAACAATATTTTTGTCTGTAGGTCTTTTGCTTATACATTATGATTTCTGATTTTG
>JAQHUG010000018.1:13445526-13462969 GCA_028555095.1 Dicrostonyx torquatus | reverse complement strand
CACACACACACACACACACACAATTTTAATCTGAGTTAATCATATTTTAAAATTACACTAACAATTTAAGTGGTAAATTATGAAAGTGAAAATTTGACTCGTCAGCATTGGTATAATTTATACAGTTTTATTAAAACATGAGTTACAAAAACTAAATTCTATAGCCATAAAAATATTGTTCACAAATATATCTGAAACCTTTTGATTCATAAATAATTTAATTTGTGGAGAACAGCCTAAGGATAGTGGTTTCTCTACTGAAGGCATTTTCTTTAGACATAAGAGAGAACCTATTGAACAGATGAGTCCCCAGGCAGGCATTTGGACCTCAGTAATACATGATTCATTATTCTCTGACAGCCAGGGGCATTTCAGGTTATAAAACGGTCTCTGAAAAGCAAGAGCAACTAGGGGCAGAATCAAGTGACAAAGTGATGTTCTAGACAAATATCTTAAAGATGACAAACTTGGTTGGCATATTTAAAATCCTCCAAAATACAGGCTAGTCTGCTCTTTTCTGAGGATGGACGTAACTATTATTAAATGTGAATCTATAAATTGCAGATCTCAAATACTGGCTGTGATTTTTCTACTAAGAAAACATGACATCGTAACTCAGATGAACCTATGGAATTTAATAATAATATAACCAAACATGCTACTCAAATCACATTCCTGAAGTTATTATTAGTTTTTATTTATGGAAGAATTTGTGAAATATATATATATATATATATATATATATATATATTCTGAATACATATAGGATTGTTCTTTTTATTCAGATTAAATATCAAGTAGACCAGAGGAAAAGCCTTTCACCAGTTTTAAAAGTCACTCTTTTATCTGTAGACCAAAGAACCAATATTCAGTCACTAGAGCTGAAGGAATGAGGCTTTCCTAGTATCTCCTGTGAGATGAAGTGGGACCAAAGATTGATCTCATTTGAGATAAGGGAAATATAGCACTTTATTATGACATTCTGTTTGTTTAGGGACCTCACTAACCTGTCCATGTGATCCAAAATTAATACCTAACAAGTATACTCACTTTCTTGGAGTGACATTGCAGAGTGTCACAAGGTGAGTAGTCAAAACAGCAGTGACTTCTTCCTCCAGTTAGCTTTGCAGTGAGGCTTTCCTCCTTGCTTTGAAGATGAACATTGTGTGAGGAGCTTGTTCTCCATTGCTGTGACCATCATACTAAACACAGCAATTCGGTTGAGGTAAGATTCATTCAGTCATGATTTGAGGACATTTCAGTTGACTGGTGAGAACAGAACAGATGTAGAAGCTTGTGGCAAAGTTGGCTCACACAATGAAGGACAACAGAGAAGAGCAACAGGAACCAAAACTAGAGGTCAAGTGCATCCTTCAGAAGGCTGCATAAAGTGATTTCTACTGGCTATACGTATCTCTCAGAGTCCCTCAGTCTCTTAAGGACCAGAGATTATTACTGCATGGGGGTGCTAGTGGGGTTGTAAGGAGAAGGAGTTCAAGGTTCAGAGAATTTGCTGTGAGATCTTGTCTCCTAGTAGCATCAGAAGCTAGACCCATAAAGTCTCACCAACGTGACTGCATAGACAGCTGAACAAGGACAACATAAGATATGCCAAAGTGGATTGGGAAAAGTCTGTGAGGTCTGAATCTTACCCAAAGAGCTACAGGAAACAAAGAATGCTCACAGTGGAAGAGCCCCATCACCTGGTCGTATGACACCAAATCATCAGCCCTGAAAAGGGACATTCAAGTAACATTATACAGACTAAGCAGGTTATATTTAGAAATGTATATTGTATGCCTCTATCTATCTATCTGTCTGTCTGTCTGTCTGTCTGTCTGTCTTTCTGTTTATCTATCTATCTATCTATCTGTCTGTCTGTCTACTTATATCTATTCATATATGCATGTAACAACAATGAAGGCTATGAATTTGAAACAGAGCAAGAGGGATCTATAGAGGATTTAAATGGAGAAAAGGAAATAGAAAGACATGATGTAAAAAATAAAATGGAAATATAAACTTCAGTATATGGGAAAGCAATTTTCAAGACACTACTGTGGTGTCATTTCAGATATAATATTTCCCTTCCCATTGTTCCTTCTTTTGTCTGTATTATCTATAATCTGATGCTTCTATAAAGACATCAATCCAACTGGATTAAAGCCTAGCCATTGATAACTAAGATAATTAATATTTAATGGCCCTATGTGCAGACATGAACACCTTTAAAGAAGTGGCTAAAGTATACCTTCAGAATATCAGAGGTACACTTATCTGCTATAGGCACTCATTCAACAAGGGAAATATTTTTTGAGTGACAGAATGTAATTTTAACCAGTTATAAATCCTGTCTTATTATGTATGTCATTTGAAACTGTGGACTTTGTATTTGGCTGAAAACTAGAAGAAATATATTAATATTTTATCACAAAGATAGAATTAATGTTTGCAGTGATAATGATAATGCAAACTATCAAAACAATGTGTACATACTCTGAAATACAGGAAAAGTACTGCAGTAATATGTGAAATTCAGGGTTATTATTTATTAGCTAAAAATCAGTTAACTGTGGAGAAAACCTTGTCAAATACTGCTGGCCATGCAATACATTGTTTCTATATTTGTGCATCCCATGAACTATCAGGTATGTACTAATGTATCAGGTGGTGACAATTTGGGCAATGATAAACCACACATAAAACAGTAGTTCCATGAGATTATATCACATTTACAGGCTAATTCTCTTACTGTCTAAGTTTCCTCTGTGATATTCTCACAATGACAAAATCTGATAATGCATGTCTCTAGTTGTATCCCTGTCATTAAGCCATGAGTGATTACAACTCTCATAGCACTAAAAGACTTACAGGCAATGCCGTCAAACAATTACTTGAATAATGTTATTATATTATGTATTATAAATACCAAAGAAATTTTGTTTGTCAAACATTTATTCATTTATTTATTCATGTGTGTATTTGCACATGTTCACAGCATGGATGTAACATGGCACATTTTTGGAGATCAGGGGTCAACTTGAAGAAGTCAGTTCTTACTTTTCACCAAGTGTAACCCGAAATTGAACTCATATCTCAAGCTTGGTTGCAAACATCTTTACTCATCGAGTCATCTAGGCAATTTTTAGGAATATTTTAAGTTATTTAGGAGATTATGTATAGATTAAAAGCAAGTGCTATGTTGTTTTCTATAAAGATCTAGAACCTCCAGATATTTTGGTGTCCTTGGTATTCTGAAGTCAGTTCCTATTCAGATATAATATGTCAATGATATATATTTTCACATATACTTTTTGTACAGTGTGTTTGTTTCTAAATAGCAAACGTTATAATTTCTTTATAATTATCATTCATAAAAATATCTGGAGAAAGCGATTATAAAATGAGAATGTAGATGTAATTTTCGGCACCACCCAGTCCTACAGCCATTCAGTCCCAAAGAAACACACAGAGGCTTATATTAATTATAAACTGCTTGACCTATTAGCTCAGGCTTATTATTAACTAGCACTTACAACTTATGTTAATCCATAATTCCTATTTATGTTCAGCCATGTGGCTTGGTATTTTTTCTCAGTAAGCATTCTTATCTTTCTTCCTATGTATCTGGCTAATGACAGCATCTCTGCCTTTCCTCTTCTAATAATTCTAGTCTTGCTGCCCTACCTATACTTCCTGCCTGACTGCATCAGCATTTTATTAAACTCATAAAAGTAACAAATCTTTACAGTGTAGAAGAACATTTTCCTACAGCATTTTCCCTTTTTTCTTTCCAGAACAAGAACCTGAATATAATCTCCTTTGTTTAGCTTTTTGCCTGACCATTATCCACATCAACTTGTAAACAACACACTACACAAAGAGAAACAAAGAAACACAGTCACCAGCTAGATGCAGAGAAAGTAAGATGAGAATGTCTTAACAGAAAAGGTAACAAGCCATGTGATTAAACACAGAATAGAATTATGGATTAATTTAAATTGGAAGAGCTAGTTAATAATAAACTGAGCAATAGGCAAAACAGTATATAATTAATATAAACCTACTTGTGTTTCTTTGGGACTAGATGGCTGCGGGAGCAGGTGGGACAGAATCTTCAGTGTACAGGAGAAACTTCACATCTCATTTTTCCCTTGTTAAACTGATGTTGTGTATATAGAAAAGCTATTGCATTTTTCTCTTCTTAGGCCAGTAGATAGATAATCACAAAATTAAATATTATATAGTATTGTATTAATATGTATATGAGCATTCTATTTTATATCAGAAAAAGATACATTGACCTGGGACAGATTTCTTTCATATCAAATATAGCCAGTACTACATAATGTAAGGAAACACACCCATTAAAAATCTACTGAATTGGAGCTTTCAACTTGCTAATTTGTAGGTGTATTGTTCTGTAAGGCATTACACTTTCTTCAAGAAGAAAGATTCCAATATCTGTCTCACAATTACATGAAATGGGAAATTTGTTAAACACATTTATTTGGGGTCCTAATCTGTCACAAAAAATGTGTTCTTCTAGGCAATAGTGTTTTGTATATATAGGTGTGTGCACATAGGCATGTGTGTAAATGCTTCAGAAAAGAGTAACTGAAATACAACTGTCATGAATGTTTAATCTGCATAAGAAAAAGCACAGATAAATATATTTTCAAAATTGGTTGAGTAGGTGGGTGGACTGTAGATAAATATTAGAAAGTTAGATTTTACTCATTTTCTTTTTCTTTTTTTTTTTACTTCCTTTGAGATGCTTCTTTAGAAGAGGTGGCAACTTTCTTTTGTATGGCTAGAAAATACGTTTTAAAATCCACACATTTTACTAGCATAATTTTGCATTCTAATGAATTTATTTCTCTTCTAAATGGGGATTTTATAGCCACAAATATCTTCGAAGAGTAAAAATGATGGTCTGACCTGATTTGATAGATGTAGTAAGGGATGCAGATCCATTCTGATTATTATTTTATCTAATAGACTGTAAATTAATCTTTTATGGCAACAGACATACAGTTAAGGTTGTAGAAGGTTATACAGTAATCAAAAAATGCATATTTAATCAGATGAATTCTATTCAGGAACCAGCCAAGAACCCCTATTACTCTTACAAAATATTAATGGAACTGATGATTGATATTGTAATCAATTTCACTAGCCATTAAGAAAATTAAAGTGTAGTAAAAAATGAAGTTGTAAGCTCAAAGGTGAGTGCATTTGGCAATCACTTGAAAATAATAGGAAGTTGGCTGGATTTGCAAGAACAACATCAAAGGCCTAAAGCAAATGAATGGATTTTGAAGTTCATAAAAGATTCTAACTACATGTGTCAGAAGAGCCTTGACATAGAACACTTCCTGATTTGACTCACTTCCTTCCTGATAAATAAACTTGCATAATCTGATACTGCATGATACCCTGCACTGTTCGCTAAACGCATTCCTTCTCTAGATTCATAGATTCAAACAGCAGAGAATATTTTTTAATGTTGAGAAACATTTTTGAAACAATATAGTATTTACAAAGAATGTATTTTCTTAATGATCACTTTATTATTATTTAATTGTGTGTAAACAAAGAGAAACAGTTAAATATATAATATTTTAAATTTGAGAATAAACATATTTTTGGTCCTTGTTTACAGTGTTTCATACTACATTTGTCCTGACCTCAGTGTCAAATTATTATTCATGATGATCAATGCATGATGTTTTATATTTCATACCTACTAATTTGTCAGAAATGATAATTCTACTTTAATATCATTATATCCTCACAGACTGATTAGCTCTCAGATAATTTACCTATAATTAACAGAAATTGCTTGGTTAGAAAAGGAACTTCTATATCATCATATGTTAATGAACAATGTTAATCAATGAGGAAATTGAAAAGGCTGTTCTCATGACACTGTCATTTCTAATAAAATGAAATATTACCTCAGAAATCTTAAAATAAAATGGGGCTTACACCNATTTTTTAATGTTGAGAAACATTTTTGAAACAATATAGTATTTACAAAGAATGTATTTTCTTAATGATCACTTTATTATTATTTAATTGTGTGTAAACAAAGAGAAACAGTTAAATATATAATATTTTAAATTTGAGAATAAACATATTTTTGGTCCTTGTTTACAGTGTTTCATACTACATTTGTCCTGACCTCAGTGTCAAATTATTATTCATGATGATCAATGCATGATGTTTTATATTTCATACCTACTAATTTGTCAGAAATGATAATTCTACTTTAATATCATTATATCCTCACAGACTGATTAGCTCTCAGATAATTTACCTATAATTAACAGAAATTGCTTGGTTAGAAAAGGAACTTCTATATCATCATATGTTAATGAACAATGTTAATCAATGAGGAAATTGAAAAGGCTGTTCTCATGACACTGTCATTTCTAATAAAATGAAATATTACCTCAGAAATCTTAAAATAAAATGGGGCTTACACCGATCTCTCTCTCTCTCCCCCTCTCTCCCCTTTCTCAGACACACTTATACACATGCATGCAAACACTCACACACACACATATACACACACACTCATGCACACTCAGGCACACAAATACATAAACATAACCTATACAATATATATCCTGTTATAGATATCATGTGATATATGATATAATGCTTAATAATGATATAAAGTATATGTATGCACATCACATGTATTTATGTGTGTTTATGTTTATCTATAAAGTCAAAATATTAAATATATATAATAAATATTCAGTAAAAATCAATCATACTATATTTGTAATTAAAATTATGTTTGTAATTTTTCTTTTCCTGTTTGCTGTTTTCTTTTAGGATATACGTCCTCCCAATATTAAGGCTAAATATTTGAGTTGTCACTGAAGGAGGTACTCATATATACTTGTATTTAATTAAAGGTAAAATGAAAATATGTATAAAGTTAAACATTATGTGCTCCATCAAGCATCTGCAATCCATTGCTGGTTGTTTTCAATTGTTAAGCAATCCATAGTGAAGTAACGCAGCTTACACAGAAGAAAGAGTTAATCAAGCCCCCTGAAAGGTTGTATTACAAGATCTGAAACTGTGCATGATTTATTAGAGAAAACCATGTGCATGTCTTTCCAAGGTCAGGTATGTAGTGTGCTTTCATCAGCAGAACTGGGTTTCTTACATGTTCCAAATCCAAAGAGAAGGGTTAGCAAGGGTGTGTTTGAGCACTGTGGATGTTACCTTAAATCTAGCATTCTGCTTGAAACAAACTGTGTCCCATCATATTGATTATCAGTGTCAATTCCAGACCATTACTGCCAGCTGAACAGAGGAAGTGGCAAGCTGTCTGATATATTTCTGATTATATGTGAGTTATTGTTAATTTCATCAGTTTTGAGCATTTTTGACCTATATTTTTCTTCTGCTGTGAAATATTTTTATATGCAACTCATACACTTTTCTTAAGGTTTTTATCTAATGTAGCCATTTTAATAAAAGTTCCAGGCCATAACTGTTAAGGAGTCAGGGTCATTTATCTACCTTTCGCTCTGCATGCTAGTATAGGCCTGCATGTTTAACCAGATTTTTTTTCAGGGGCTTTCATCTAGCTTTCATTCTGCACGCTGTAATAGACCTAGATGGTTTTTAACCACCCTTTTCAGAACCACAGCAGCATTTGGCCACACTGCATTTCTTCTTGGCAGGGACTCATGCTATCTTTGGAACACACACACACACACAAAGAAAGTACCAATGATAATTTTGTTTCCATAGCATGTGAAAACAGACCTGTAGACAAAGCTGTAAAACTTCAGAGACTTCCAGTGTTTTCCTCCAACCATCCCCCCTGTAGTTTAACATTGGTACCTGGAGCATCATTTATTTTTTTGCTATTGACTAACTTCTGTCTTAATAAAAGCCAAGATGCCAAATTGTCAACATCTGACATGCATATACCCTAAAGCCAGAATTTAGAAAGGAAATTAGTCTGAAGGATGTGGATATAAGGATAAATCCCTACTTTAATGACACTGCCATCTTCTGAGGATAAATTTGTTTTCTCCCCCTTACCTGAAGAGAGCAGGTTGTTAAAGCAATCCAGGAAGATGACCCTCAGCACAGTTCATTCTGTCTCTGACCCTGACCTCTGATATAGGATTATAAGAATGTGAATTTCTATTAATTAATTCATTGATACTGTGTTGTAGCAACCTAAGTTAAAGACTTTCAACAGAATGTCACACAAAGGAAAATGCCTGCATTATGCATTGAAAGCTTAGTGTAAATATCCGAGTTTGATGACTGACTCCATTGAATGTTGTTTTTCCTATAATTTTAGTGACATAACTAAACCAAACAACTATGAAATACCAAGAATGCCTCATGCAGTTTTATAGAGCTCTGCCTATGAAGTCTTCATCAATAGACAGGCGAAATGAAAGGGTCTCAAACAAGGCTAGGAGGTTTTCTTCACTGTGATTTGAAAAACCTCTTTATTTTCTAATGGGAACCAAGTCAGTATACACCACAATAGAATCGGTACCTCAGAAGGCTTCAGTGAGCTTTAAAACCCTGTTACAAGAAGATATAGAGTTTGCTTGCAATTTACCTTTGGATCTTATAAAGATATAGTAGTGAGCTATGTTATTAAAATTTACTTGGGTGAACTATAATAACACTTGTAAGAAAAATTTGTTAGATTTCAAACTTTAATAAAGAGTAAATTGAATATTTTCAGAATTTCATTTTCAGAAGAAATTTCAGATTTCTACTCTTTTTCTACCCTTTTTGTCCCTCTACTATTTATTCCTTTCTTTCTACATTTTAATTTTCCAGTATTTTTATTAGGTCACTCTAAAGTATGAAAGCAGAAAATTAATTAAAGAAATATACCCACATCCTCAGACTTTACAGGTACTAAAATATGAAGAATCAGTCCAACCCAGATTAGCCTCAGCACTGGTGGCCAAACTACTAACTTCCCTAATCGTCCTCTGAAGTCATGTAACATCGTTTTCCTGAACTCAGTGTGGCGGTTTGAACTTTTGGAGGTCTCAAGGGAAGACCTTTTTCTCAATAGGGTAGACTTGCTCTTTAGACTCCCTCACTACCTATTATAGACAAGGTATTGTTGTTATGTCCACGAGTCTATGACAGTCGCTGAGTATAAGTACTAGGGAACAGTCCACATAGTTACAGTCTCACACTTGTAACTATGAAACTATGTTCAACGATAGTAACTGCCCTATCTTGGACAACATAATATAGAGCAATATTATATTACCAGTAATGCATAGGTGTCACATTAAGGACAAAAGCACTTCCCCCTGATGTAATTTAACCAAAAGTGAGCACAAATTTGAGTTCACTACTTCTCTCTATATATCTCCCATTATTCTACTGTGTATTCATTGAACATCACAGAAATGTTACCTGGGGAGGAGATGGGGGATAAATTACAGAAATGTTTAACAAAATTTCAAAAAAATTAAGTTACTGACTTAACTGGCCAAAGCCTATCCAGATAATGAACAAATGCTATCAGAAATATTTATTTGGTGCTTTCAACATTTATGATGGACATTTACTTGAAAATGTCATTTTATCCTTTTTATGTTTACAGAAAATTATTCTTATACATATAAACACATTTGCATTACTCTTGGATCAAGGTTATGGAGGAATATATACTTATGAATACAGTTAGATATAGCTTAAGTGTAAAATTTGATTGTATCTGATATAGGAGGCAAATAAGTTTTGTTGTTACATTGTTCTCTTAAACCAGGTTAAACAGACAGGCTGAGTACACAGTAGGATAGCAGCTTCAAGTCTTGAGTGTGACTTAATTTATACATTTTAGCTGTTAGTACAGCAAAACTTCCAGTGTCTTTGAATGTAGAGATATATTTCATAATCTTGCATCATTTCAGGACCCGACTTGACCTTAAAACATAGTGCTTGGCTGATGAAATAGAACACTAGTAAGATCCTTCTGGGTCAACCCCAGCACTCACAAACAAATGGAGCCTCTGGATCAGTCTTGTTGTCGGAGAGAAACACATGCTCCAATCTTCCTGATTTCCGTTCCATACAGTTTCCCACATACAAAGTGATCTTGACTATACCTACGATAAACAGCCCACAGAGTATGGATGAATGCTAGTCCAGCCCAGCTCTGGGCGATTTTGGTTGGTTGTGGGTTCAGAATGTCACATGCCAGTTTGGTATTTGTGGTACAAGAGTAGCATAGGAGAGTGGGGCTGGGCATTCCAAAGTGATTATGTCTCAAACTTTGTGGAATTTTGCTGACTGATTACAGGTAGCTGGCATACCTCTGACCTGGGAGAGGTGTATGAGATCTGATTATCCTTTGTTAATGCTCTCCCAGTTTGTGCTCAACAGTGTGTCTGCTGCACATTTCTGGAAAACATCGGCTTTATTTTGAGAGCTCTAGAGCTGAAATGATGAAAACATACTACCGCAAATCTCACAGTAAGTTTGATGGTAGGGTACTATCTATTGAAGCAATAGTGGATGTGGCTGTGGACTCATATGCTAAGAGGTATGTGTTTGATTTCTAGGTAAAGGGTACACAAAGGTTGAGATTAGGGGCAAAAGAAGAATAACTTAGTCCTCCTCTGTGAAGATCATGCTATGTCAACAAGTACTAAAAGCTTCATGGCACCATAGCTCAGTTAATTCTCAAAGTAAGAAAAATTGAACAGAGGTTAACAACGTGAACTCTCAGGTAGAAAATGTAAACAGAATTATTAAGACCTAAGAAAGTCTTGAAAGCGCCAACAAAGAAACAATTAACTTCATTTAATTAGATCAGTAATAAAGGAAAATGTGATTCAACAGACACCAGGTAAATTTAACCATGGCATACCAAAAAGTGGCTCTCAACAGTGGTTGAAAAGAAAGACAAGTGTCTCAAGACAGCAAGAGAAATATCACTATATCTACTCACTCATCTAAAAGAATGGCTGTTTCCAGGGAACTGGAGAGATGGTTGAGTGGGTGTAAGGTATTTTGTTTCTGCAAAGGACCTGAGTTTGCTTTTCAGTACTCTTGTACTCTGTAACTTCAGTTTGAGAAGATCTTACACCTAAATCCACACACACACACACACACACACATAATTTAAAAACAATAAATAAGTATTTCCTTTTCACTCTGATATTCATTCATCTCCTTTTAAATCTTCCTTGCTAGTTAGCTTCTCTGGGTCTGTGGATTGTAGCATGGTTATTCTTTACTCTACAGCTAGTATCCAATTATGAGTGAATGCACACCATGCTTGTCTTTCTGAGTCTGGGTTACCTCTCTCAGGATGATCTCTTTTAGTTTCATCCATTTGACAAGTTTCATGATATCATTGTTTTTACAGCTGATTAATACCCCATTGTGTAAATATACCACATTTTAAAATCTACTTTTCTATTGAGATACATCTAAGTTTTTTCTAGGTTCTGGGTATTATGAATAAAGTTGTTATGAACATATTTAAGCAAGTATCTATTTGGTATGGTGAAGTGTCCTTTCCGTATATACCCAGGAGTGGTATAACTGGTTCTTGAGTTAGATGAGTTCCCAGTTTTCTGAGAAAGTGTTGTGTTGATTTTCAAAGTGCCTGTACAAGTTTTCAGTCCCAACAACAGGGAAGGAGTGTTCCCCTTGCTCCACGTCCTCTCCAGCACGAACTATCACTTGTGCTTTTGATCTTGGCCAATCTGACAGTTGCAAGATAAAATTTCAGTGCCATTTTTTAATTGCTTTTCCATGATGCATAAGGATGTCAGACACTTCTTTAAATGCTTCTGGGTCATAGAAAATTTCTATGTTGAGAATTATATGTTTAGATCTGTGCCCCATTTTTAAATTATATTATTTATTGTTGATTTATATTATTTTATTTATATTATATTAAATTATTTATTATATTATTATTTATATTATATTAGCTAATATAAATTATATTATTTAATGTTATTATATATTGAGTTCTCTATATATTTTGGATATCAATCCTCTGTCAGATACGGGTTTGGTTTTTTTCTACTCTCTTGGTTGCCATTTTGTCCTTCTACCAGTGTCGTTTGCCTTGCAGAAGCTTTTCATTTTTATGAGGTAGGTGAGGGGGGGGAGGATGGAAGGAGAGAGTACTGGGAGAGACAACTGAAATCTGGGGGCATTTTGGGAACAAACTAGAAACCTAATACAGTAGAAACTTCCAGGAATCTATGATGGTTCAATGGGGGATTTGTAGTCCGAACTGACAGTCTCCTATAACCAAGCTAGATATTCAGTGGAGGAACTGGAACATGAATCCATCCACAACTCTTAGACCTATAATTTGTCCTGACTACAAGATATGTAGGTATAAAAATGGCACAGAATTTGTGTGAGCGGCCAACCAATGACCGGTTCAGCTGGAAAACTTCCTCTGATGGGAGTCCATGCCTGATGACCAGGACCCAGAGGTGTGATACTTCAGCGATCTAGGATAGAACCAAGTATGAATGGAAAAAGAAATCAATGAAATGATTTCTAATGATATTATTCTATACTCATAAACTGGTGTCTAGCTAAAATGTCGTTAAATTGGCTCCACCCAGAAACTGATGGAAACAGATGCAGGGACACAGTCAATCATCAGGCTGAACTCAGGGAATCCTATAGAAGAGATAAGGAAGATTTGTTTTTAGTGGAGCCAAAGGAACCACAACCAAGCCCGTAAGAACCAACTAACCTGGATTTATAGGGGCTCACAGAGACTGAACCAATGACCAGGAAGCCTGCATGGAAACAACCTAGAACCTCTGCATACATGTTACAATTGTGTAACTTGGTCTTCTTGTGAGACTTCTGTCAGTGAGAATAGAGACTATTACTGACTCTGTTGCCTGCTTTTGGGACCCACCTCCCCTTCTGGGTTGCTTTGTCCAGGCTTTATAGAAGAGAAGATGCCTAGTTTCAATGTAACTTGATGTATCATGGCTTACTGATATCCATAAGATGCCCACCAATACCTGAAGAGAAACAGAGGAGAGGATGGGAGTGGGGGAGAGGATAATTAGCAGAGAGGAACTGGGAGCAGAGGACGGAGGGGAAACTGGTAGGGGTGTAAAAACAAATACACAAAAAACAAAAACAAATAAAAATATTTAAAATTAAGAATGACTATTATAAATATAAAGGACCAATTGTGTTGACAATGTTAAAAATCCTGCATTCCATGGATCCACATTTATGGGGAATGTAAATTAGAAAAAAAAGGAACTGGAAATTTCTCCCAAAGTTAAAAATTAAACGTCAATGGTGTTCAGCAGTTGGACTACTGGGTATTTTTCTAAAGAACTGTTCTTAGTACACCAAAGAGGCCTCAAAGTTCCCTTGGGTGTTATAGCACTGTTCACAATAGCAAAGAAAGGAAAACAACTTAAGTGTATGACCTATGGACACATAAACTAATCTAACATGGGATACAATCGTCCCTTATAAAAACGGGAACACTGCTACTTATGAACACACCGATGAAACTGGAGATCTGTGTTAAGTGAAAATACCAAAGCACCAAAAGACAAAAATCACATGATTTAACTCATGAAGGATCAAAAAAGAGTAATCTCACAAAAATCACCTGTAGAATGGTGCTAACTGGAGGCGGGACTGTGGATTGGGGAAGGATGGGTAGATATGATCATTATGCACTAAGGGACAAAAGCGCTGGTGTGTACTTGTATAGAAAGGTGAAAAGAAACAGTAACAACAACAACAACAACAAAAAACCCTGAACAGTTCAACAATGTTCAGGAAATGAATTTTAATGGTTTGTCACAAAGAAATGACATTCGGAAGGCCTTGAGTACATATTGCTCTTTCAGAGGACCTGAATTTGTTTCCCAACAGCCACACTGGGGACCTTACAAATGGCTGTCAACCTCGGCACCTGGTGCCCCAGCAATCTCTTCTGGACTCCATAGGCATCTGCAATTATATGTGCACATTCTCTCTCACACATACTCCTACAAATACCCAAATGGAATTATATGTGCATATTCTCTCTCACACATACTCCTACACATATCCAAATGGAATTATGCTCGGAGAAATAGATATAATTTGATATAAATATTAAAACATGCAAACATACATATAAACAATAAAATATCACCTGGCACTTCATAATTCTGTACAGTTTTGAATTTTGATTTGTGTCTTGTTACGAGTATATTCAATTATAAAAAATAAACAAAAGTAAATAATGCATAGAATACAATATATTTTCTACAAGTTCATTAATATTATGGCATCATTAAAGATATTGTGGGCTCTAAGGATTTGCTGGTATATAGTTTAAAATTAATACATGTAAGCATTTTGATTTCATCTTTCATCAGTGAAGTATAATGAATTTTCTGTTTGAATGATTCCATTTCATGAAATGATTAATATAAATATTATAGTTTTCATATCAGAGAAACACAGCTGGTTATCTTCACAGCTTCAAATTAATGTTCCTAACACACCATGTTCCATGGTGAATGTATCATAAAGCCTACAAATGACTTAAATTATATTACATTTCCATAAAGCAAATCTGATCTCATTGTCTCATCACCTCAGAAAAAGCCACTAATACCTGAGTTTCAGGACAAAACTTCAATTGGCATCTAAAAAGAATAAGTAATAAATGCCCAGGAAAGTATTTCAGTGCTGGAGGAGGCTGCTTGTTTTGTTCCCAGCTGCCTGGCAAGCTCAGTCGGTAGAGCATGAGATTCTTAATCTCAGGGTCATTAGTTCAAGTCCCAAGTTGGGCACCAATTTGTTGGAGGAGGGACGCTTATTGGTTCCCAGCTGCTCAGCCCCAAAACAATCACACAGAAACTGTATTAATTAAATCACTGCTTGGCCCATTAGCTCTAGCTTCTTATTGGCTAGCTCTTACATATTAACTAATTTCTATTAATTTGTCTATCGCCACGTGACTGTGGCTTACCAGGTCAAGTTCCATCTGGCTTTGGTGGGACTACATGGCTTCTCTCTTACTCTGTGTCCTTTCTCCCAACATTCAGCTTAGTTTTTTTTTCTTCTGCCTATTATGTTCTTTCCTGCTAAAGGTCCAAAGCAATTTCTTTATTCATTTATTTATTCACAGCATACAGAGGGGAATTTCACATCAGTTCAGGGTTGGATGAATATCAGAATAAAATAGCAGGGAGGTGGAGACTGAAGGGTGAGGAGTTTCTGGAGGCCTCAGTGATATCAATACTCTACTCCAGTCACTTCACTTTGAGTCACAGTAAAGCTCTTAATAACATTACACATTAACCACAAGTTTACCTCTACTTATACATTGTTTATTATTATATTTTAGATTTATTTTATTTTATGTGTGAGAATTTTGCCTGAATGTACATATATGCTTGGTGCCTACAAAAGGCAGAAGTCAGAGGAGTGTATCAGATCCCCTGGAATTAGAGTAATACAAGCGAGCTTCCATATGGGTGCTGGGTTTCAAACTGAGTCATCTGTCCATTAGCCAGTGCTTTGAACCACTGAGCAGTCTCCAGTCTCATGACTGTCTTCTTGATATATATCTCAGATACAAGACAAGACCTTGGTTTAACTCAGCACTATAGTATCTACCTAGAACCAAGGAAAACAGGACTATCTTTATCAATGCTGAGTTCAAACCTTAATAAAAATTTATTTCCAACTGTGGATAATGGTCTCTCATTTAAAGAGTCCATCTCAGAGCTTTAATGTGTCCTTTTGAATCCTAAGTGTACATGTCTTGTAGTAGAATTCAGTGGGGGGGGGTCTTGCTAATGCCTTTTTCAAAGCCTGCCAATGATGTCTTAGATGGCTTTCTTGTCTGTTTTCTTCTTCTAATAAAGGCAAACTACTCAAACATTTGCTTAAATACAATCTCCGTAGGAATTAAAATAGCAATGACAGTTTCACTTTTTGAAAGTTACAGATTCTACCTCATGCATCAAGGATATTAGTTATCACTAGCTAGCTATCTTAAGTACTGGATCGTCCCCAATGATTATGTTTTATTGTGGCTATTCATGAACCTCACTAAAGATTACTAACATTTGTGGATTAAGTATCCAAATAATACCTGAGCTCAAGGGGGGCATTTCTCATTCAAAGTACCACATGTACCATCAGGCTCCTGAGGAATGTGGCTCCCATAAAAATGAGAGAACATATGCAAACATTTAGCAGACTAGGATACTATAGTTTTACAAAGGACAAAGGATGTTTGATAAGAATACTGCTTTCCTCTGCAAAAATATCTGTCCTTAAAGCTAAGGTGGGATTCTTGAAGGCAGCACATAGATGCATATTGTTTCTTTCACTCTTCTGAAATAAAGCTTCCTCTATTTTCCACAGGTTTTGTTTGTTAGATGTAAGTACTCTTAGACTGATTATATCAGAGAGCTTCTGCTTCTAATATGGGAGATAATTTTGTTGGCTATATTAAGTCAGCTTGACTATCAAACTGTTTTAGGATATTTAATATAATGCTCCAGGTTCTTTCAAAGTTTCCATTGATAAACTCATTATTACTCTTCAGACACCGACCCACAAAAGAACACACACAATTAAGTTAACCTTAAAACAATAAATTTGAGATAGTCTTAAAATCCAACAACTATAGTGTTATATTCACTTTGAAATGGCATCTACATACAAAATGAAAGTTTTAAAAAAGTGTGGTAACTTAAATTGGAAAAATGTGGCATTAAATCATAAATATATTATTTATTGGAAAGGCTTACAGGCTGCGTCCCAGGTAGCCCAACAATGTCTGTCTACCAAGAGAAGGTCCAAGAATCCTGTAGTTATTCAGTACACATTTCTGGATGTCTCAGCTGTTCTTCAGGAAAATGCTGATATCCTGAAGAAGTCTCTAATGCCAGTGAAGTAATGGACTTGCCAGTGTGAGCAAGGCAAACTGGCAAAGAAAGCAAACTTCCTTTTTCCATGTCCTTTATACAGGCTGCCAGGAAAAGTGTGGCCAGATTCAAGGTGTATTTTCCCACCTTAAATGATCTGGGTAAAGGGTGCATCTTCCCACCTCATAAGATTTGGGTAAAGGGACTATCTTTCTCCTTCAAAAGATCTGGGTAAAGGGTGTATCTTCCCACCTCAAAAGATTTGGGTAAAGGTTGTATCTTCCCACCGCAAATGATTTTATCACAAAAAATCACTCACAGTTGTGCCCTGCCATTTGGGCTTTACTTACTCCAGATGGAGTCCATTTGACAACCAGGTATACCATTACACATACCTTCAATCCCAGCCATCACTTGAGAGACAGAGGCAGGTACATCTCTGTGAGTTATAGGCTAGCCTAGTCTACAAAGTTAATTGAAGTGGAATTTCGTTTTTTATTTTGTTGTTGTTGTTTTTT
>JAQHUG010000018.1:13423635-13435416 GCA_028555095.1 Dicrostonyx torquatus | reverse complement strand
GTTGTTTCTGCTCACACTAGGCTCAGTACTGTACCTTGGATGTAGCGCAGGGACTTTGAGCCAGCTCTTCTCCCCAGGTGGACCACTCTTCTTCAAGATATACCTTGATGAAAAAGCAAGCCTGTTTCTTCAAGTTGGCTCAAAAGTCACCTATCCAGAGAGTCTACATTTGGCCATTGTATTACCATCATGTTATGTCCTCCCTCCCCCACTTATAGTGGTTGTTACTGATTGTTTTGAAAATTATATTAATTGCCTCCTCCAAAAAAAAAAGAAAAATAACACCTTATAAAAATATCCAAACTAATTTAAATGCATTTAGGTTGAAAGTCCAGTCTTTTGGGAAAACCTTGATCAGTAATGCAAAGAAACAATTGTTTCATAGAAATACATTATTTCTAAGTTCAACAATAAGAGTAGGGTTTGTGTTATATTACTTTATTCTGTTCCAGATTATTCTTTCAATGAGTCAAAATGAAAAAGAATTCATTCAATTAAGAGTTGATTCTGGGCTTGGAAGGTGGAAAACAATTGCTTTCCCACCACCACTACAATGCCAAGGAGAAAACTTTCTATCTAAAGAATATGATTAAACCCTGTGGTAATAATGCCTGTGCCTAGGGAGATAAATAATGTGATGTTATCAGAGAGTCCCTGGTGTAAAGCAATAACAGGGAGAAATTGTTGCCTACATAATATGATAAGCTACACAGCATTATCTAATTCTCGTGTATTACAGATAATAAATATTTTTGTTCTCCAGAAACAAACAAAATTATATAAATCCAAGCTACAGCGTATCTGGAAAATGTGCTTTTCTAACTGAATTCAAAGAAAATTTGAAAATGTTTCATGGAAATTAATCATTTACAGGTAAAATTATCTTTGCTAAAGCACTATAAATCATGACATGAGAATAAATTATGACTCATTATCTTATGTTTTACTCAAATTATAAAAATTTAATGAGTCTACTTTTGTTGTACAGTACTCATAACATAAGAAAACAACTGTGACCATGTCAAAACAACTTTGGAAAACTTGAAGATATATTAAAACTAGTATAGATTTAAATTATTAAGAAGAATTAATTATTCTGAGAGTTTTAGGTATATTCATTTTTATGCCATATTTTTCTTTTATGATATTTTTCTTAATTCACTGAGAATTTCATATATGTATTTTGATTATATCCAACTTCCTCCCCATCTTTCTCTATTCCTCCATCTTCAACCTCATGTTCTACCTCCACCTCCTTAAAACAAACTCAAGTTCACTTTGTTTTGGCTGATTACTTTTGGGCATGAGTCTTATTCTGGAGTTCCACACCATTGATGAAGACTGACCTTCCCTCTCCTGGTAAAAAGAACTGTGATAAACTCCTCAGCTAGGAGTGGTACTCAATGCATGCCTCCACTCTTCCAAGCTGGGACATTGTCTGAGTTGAGATTGTGTATTTCTTAGGCATGCTTTCAGAGATGCTGTGAGTTCACATTTACTACAAGCTCCTTTGGTCTGGAAACCACTATTTTCTTAAGTCATATATAACTTCCTGCTTTCACAGTCTGTCTGCCTTTTCTTTCAAATATATTCTTGAGTCTTGAGGGAAGTGCTGTGATATAGACATCTTGTTTAGGGTTGGGTTCCAAAGTCTCTTACTCTCTGCATGTTGACTAGCTGTGGGTCTCTGTGTTAATCCTCATAAACTGTAAGAAGTTTCCCTAATAAGGGTTGAGTTACATACTAGTCTATGAGTATTGTACCAGTGTGCATGTCTTGCCAGGCAGTTCTTTACTGTAACTTATACAGTTCTCAGATGGTAGAAACGTTCTCCAAGGGTTGCATGCATAGTGCTTTCTAGCAGATAACTATTGTTAACCTGAAGTTTTTGCTCTTTATTATAGACCAATACAACAGGCTAGAAATAGAGATGGAATAGTGGTTAGGTGTGAAGTTCCATTCCAGTAGGATTACTCAAGGAGATAATATCATGTACTCATGTAAAGTATTTCCCTACTTAATTTTTGTCCTTTGTTCTTATGGAATGTATTCATAAACATCCCCCATCAGTATGCATGTTAATTGTTGTATTCACAAACAGCCCCTATAGTATGCATGCAATTGTTGTATCATATGGAATGTATTCATAAACAGCCCCCATCAGTACGCATGTTAATTGTTGTATTCACAAGCAGCCCCTATGGTATGCATGCAATTGTTGTAACATATGGAATGTATCCATAAACAGCCCCCACCACTATGCAAGTAATTGCTGTACAAACGGTCTTTTCCTTTGTGTCATGAAGAACACTGACATGACCATTTTCTTCCCATCATGATCTAGGGTGCTCAAGACTAGGGGCTATGCTGAGAAGTCTTCTTCATGATTGCATCATATTTCCAAGGATGAGATTACCCAGATGGAATCACACCCCTCTGCAGTAGGGTCTGATTCATTGCACAGGGTCACTTTTGTAGTTCAAAGGAATCTAATCATGTCAACCTTATGAAGCTTTACATAGAAGGGACAAGAAGGGAGCACAAATAAGTTATTATTGGTAGAAAAAGAATCCACCATGAAATTTTCAGCTTTAAATAAATAAATAGATAATAAATAAACAAGTGTTATTTGGGGTAGGATAGATGGTTCAGTGAGTAAAGAAACTTGCTTCACAAGCTTGGAATTCTGAATTTTATTCGTGGGATACATTTGAAGGTGGAAGGGAGAGCTTACTCCCAAAGATGCCCTCTTGTCTTCAGTATATACATCATAGCATTCACCTATCCAATAGACATCACACAATAATAATAACAACTAGTAAATAAAAATCTTCAAAAAAGTATATTATTTTTAAGACACCGTCTTCTGTAGCCCAATGAAGCCTAGAGTTCATTGGTCTATAACTTTAATCAGCTGCTTGGATGAATTAAGTTGGGGCTTTCTACTTCAGGCTAATGACATAATTGAATAAAAATTTTCTAAGGTATTTATCATATCTGGATCATATATTTCCTAATATTATGAAAGACTTGACTTCCCTATAGTTGAAATTCTGCAGGAAGTAAGAATTGCTGCTCTGCTAACAAGTAATTTCATATTATATTGAGCAGAATGATGTGAGGGGTATGCAGAAATAATATTCATTATGGAATGGCAAAGCTTATTGCTGATTATCTTCCTCATACTGTCTTGAATATTTGGAGAAAGTGAAGTAACATGAGATGAAATTATGTCATAATTTAGGAAAAAGAGATACAGATTTCCTTCTGAAAAGGAATAATGTTTACTTTTCTTTTCTAAACATCTTGAAATCTGAATTTTCAGTATGATTTTAATGATCAAAGCCAATCATCCCTGTGTAGTTGCTAATCTTTCAAAGGACTGATTATGCAGACATGCCTTTACAACTTCAAAGCAGATAGCTAGAACAGCAAAAACAATGTCTATAGTAGGTATAACTCATGTCAACAATTGGGTGATTATACAGTCTAGCATTGGGGGCATTTGATTATCTGAATTTTTTGAATATGCTTGAAAATCACTAAAATCAGGTCTGGAAGGTATATGATATATAATCTAGAATGGAATCATAATCAAGTTTCCTAAAGCATATACATTACAGTTCCTACAACTAAATCAGACTAGTGGGTACTGGCATTCACATGGTAAAGAAAGTGGTGTCAATACTCTAGCAGATAAAATAGAGGCCACATTGATTGCATTAACTATTTTTTGACAAGTGCCAGCCAAAATGCACACACATACACACGAGTTTCACACACACACACACACACACGTTTCTTTTAGATAAAAAATACTGACATATTTTTAAATTAAAACTTTAGTTTTTGATTGTGTGAGAATGCCTATGTAAGAGTATGTGTCTATCAGTGTGTTTGCCCAAGGAGGCCAGAGGCATCTGACCAATCTGACCCTGAGATTATAGATGTTGTAAGGTTCCAAGTGTTGGTGTTAGAAACCCAACACAAGTCCTCTTCAAGAGCAATACATGCTCTTAATAGCGGAGCCATCTCTCTAGCTTATAGTTGATAAATCTTGACTTGCTGGTGGTTTCAAGTTTCTTGAGTACAATAAATCTTTGATAAATTAATTCTGCAAATGGACACAGCATGGACGGTCTTGTTTTGACTATGCTAGGAGTCAGGGAACATGCATTTCACATTTGAGGAAAGAAGGAGGCAAGTTAAACTACTGATATTCTGTTTGTGTTGTCATGTTTTACAAAACTGTTAATCACTTGGGTGTCAGATACGCTGAATACTTTTTTGTTACAGAGAGATGCTCTGAAATTCTCTGAGACATAAATTGCAACATAGAGAAATTGTCAATAAAAGGCTTTTGTTTTTTTTCATTTGGACTGTTTGGGGAGCTGTCACATGCCTTGAGTGCTCTGGGCTGAACACTATGTGAAATGAGCACTTGACATCAAACCCAACAAGATGAACAGAAGAAACTCAGTAATGATGTCTCCTATAAGCAGTGACTGAGAATGGCTAGACTTGTCACGCTCTACTGTAGTGCTTAGGTGGGAGCAGTTTTTACCAGGGAGCATAGATGGGATTCTTGAAGGCAATATGCTTGCTAAAGAAGAAAGCATGTGCCTAGTGTAATTTCCCTCTGTGTTGCTGCATGTCACTAACGTTACTATCTGTCCAAGCCCAGGAGCTAATGCGCTGTGCTACTATATGAATCATATCACTATCACTTATTAATAAAGAACTTCAAATAGGTAATATAAAATATATTACTAGTCACATTTCAACATTTACAAAAAATAAAATCAGGATTAGATTTTTCAGTGACACACTGATTCGTTGTATGGTTTATAGACTCAACAAAACATAAAAGAAGCTACTATCTTACATTTTTTAAAAATTCACATGAACACAAATGGAGAATTTTCTTTCCTTTCATCTATATATCCTAAGCCTTCATCACCTTCCTTTCTAGTTCTGTGAATTTGTCACTTACAGATACTACAAGTAAATAGAATGATAGGACCCTTCCTTTTACAACTGGCTTATTTCATTTAGCATATTTCCTTCAAAGTTCATCCACGATGTGTCATGTGTCTAAAATCTCGTTCTTATTCTGATGATTAACGTTACTTACATTTAAACATTTATACTATATTTAACAAGAAATCATTCAATAACTATCTTTTTTTTTTTTTTTGGTTTTTTGAGACAGGGTTTCTCTGTAGCTTTGGAGCCTGTCCTGGAACTAGCTCTTGTATACCAGGCTGGTCTCGAACTCACAAAGATCTGCCTATCTCTGCCTCCCAAGTGCTGGGATTAAAGGCGTGCACCACCACTGCCAGGCAATTATTTTTATCTTTAGTGTGTTGGAAATAATATTACTATAAACATGGATATATTGATATTTTATTAGCAATTTTGTCCTTTCTTTATGCATGGGAAGTCACAGAATCATATTTCAACTTATGTTATTTTTAAGAACTCAGACATTCATTTATATCCTACCTTCATTTTGGAAGAGTTTCGATTTGTCCATATCCTTTCCATATCTGTTGTCTTATACTGAAAATAGCCATGTGAATATTTGTAGTTATATTTAAATATCAGTAACTATATTTGCATGAAATTAAAGGCTTCTTAAAGTTTTGCAATACTTTTTTTAATTAGTACAAAGTTTTCCATATTTAAAGTATTATTTCTTATATGAATTAAAATCATCTTCCTTCCAAATAGATATTTTTCTCCATATTCAATGCACACACAAAAACACTGACGGCAAGCACACAGACACAGAGAGAGACAGAGATAGAGACAGAAAGGAATGTTTGTCTTACCCTCTTATTAACAATATTACTCTCATTTGGCTATTAGCAATCTCAATTCTGCATCTAAGGTGTATGAGGAAAATCATCAGAATCATCTGCGAAAGAATTATGAAGTGAACACTCAGATCATGTGCTGAGGTCATGAATTATAGCTTTGAGAATATATGTGGGATAACTAATGCCTAACAGATTTTATGAGGGTGAAATCTTCATTGTTTGGTGCCATCTTTCTAAACTAGCTTGTGATCTAAATGGGAGCCATACACCTGAATATGGGGTTTGTGAAAGTTTAGCAATACTAAAATATTTTTGAACATGTAGCCATCAGAAATTAATTCAGATTTATAAGTATGGTGAATTTGAGTTGTTCCTTCTGGGATCACCTAGACCGTGTTCTGCAATATCAGTGCACTGTTAGCTCTGAACACACACTGCATGCACTTTCACTTTGATGTAATCATACTGTGGAAGGTAATGAATAGTGCTGGAAACACCTTGACTCAGTTTCAAAGACACTGTGTGTTACGAATTGCTCTCTTTATACTCTCCTATGCAAAATACTTTCTCTGTCAGAAACAGGTTTTGATCGAAATTTCAAAGACACTTAATACTTTACTGTAATAATTCCTCAGCATGCAACTGTCAAATAAGTATATATTTTAATTTTTTGTTATATTTGATATAAAATTGCAGTTTGGTTTTAAACCCTCATTAACTTGAACTTCATGATTCACAAAGTGAATTCTGACTTGCGATTAAGCTAGAAATTTTTATAATTTCTTCCATGTTTCATTACTTTATAAAAATACAATTACATCATTTTCTCTCCTACCTCTGCCTTGTGTTTTCAACATGCTTCAGCCCCAATTCTTGGAGACATCTTTTCTTTGGCAATCGTTGTTACATATACAAACATACATACATATATATATATATATATATATCCAACCTCTTGAGTCTGTTTAGTGTAGTTTGCTTATTTATGCTGTAGGAATCACTGTTTGGTGTTAGAATACTAATCAAAGGGCTCATTCCTGGGGAAGGCTAACTTTCCCTCTCTCAGCAGTTGTTAATCATTTGTAGCTTTTTATCTAAAATGACCCCGAATATACTTTTTATACTTTTCTAGTTATACAGTACATATTTATGACAGAGGATATGCATATTCAGCATTAATAGTCAAACAATCAAAATATTATTCAACTTTGAAAAAATTCCACACCCTACAGGACCAAATAGTCAGCCAAAGTTTAATTTTAATTATAAAAGTAAAACACTTTCATCTCATTAGAATGAATATTTACTTTTGCTTAAGCAGATGGTAATATTATATTTACCAAATTACTTTTCCAAAAGCAAGTTTATGACACATTTTCAGTTAATATTTAATTTTCTCTCTATTTATATTTATTTTATCTACTTATATATCTGGGATTGTAACAGGCCCTCGGACCTTAATACAGTTGATGCCATGATGGAAATTCGATTCAGGCCTTATAACGAAGCACACAGCAAGTTCAAAATGGAGGGCATCCTTTACAGGACTAAGGCTTTGACCAGAGACCCTTGCAGAATCTTTATGATTTATGTAGACATTTCATATTTCTGTACAGAACCTAGGGTTTCTCCTCATCCAATATTAGGTCTCAAGAGTATTATGGAGTCAAATTTTTCCAACCAGTTTTTGATCTTACCTGTACCTAAGTTAAGTTTCAAAGAAAAACTTAAAATTGCATTTGAATAACTGATAAGTTGCTGTTCAGTTTAAAAATGGCTATCATTCAAGTACACTGCTTATATACAGAGTTAAAAATATGGAAGTTGTCTGCCAGGCAGGTTAGTTTTAGTCCTTCAGAGAGCTATTTCATGTTGCTAAGCTTTAGGTTTTGCCAAAGTAGAGTGGCATGTTGTATCTAACCAACTGTACCACAGAGGAAATATTCGTGTGACTCCTTAGTACTCATAGAACACCTGTGCATGAAGAACTTTTGATGCATTTTTTTGCATTATACGTATTGGTCACTTTAGAACCAATTAAATGTCAGAAACTGGGAAAATCATGTTTGCACATTCTACTTGGGAGTTGGGGATGTTGGGGATATTCCTCCTGCTTTTCTCAGATTTCTGAATATTCACTGCCTAAATTTTATAGGTTCTTGGCAGATGTGGTCCTCACACATCTATTTTGATATGTGATCTTGGATATGGGAAGTGGTGCTTTCGAGCTAACCCAAACTGACTTCTGAATTTGGACATAAAATAGTCTATTTTTTCATTTGCTACTGATGTTTTTATGTCATGTATTTCTTTTACCTGAGAATGCTTAGATAAGATAAAAAAATCTATAATTTTATTAAAACTGTATCTGCCAACATTTACATGCATACAGTACAGTTTTTAAAATATATGCATATATATGTATTGTATATTTTAAAGATACATATAATCAAAGGGAAATGAAACTACTTACACATATTGTATATTTAATATAAAGTAAAATATATTTTATTATATATAAAAACCAGATACTTAAAAGAGTGAATTAAAATATTAAGAAAAAGGTAGTAAGCCCATGTTGTAATTAGAAAACGTTATAATAAAGAAACCAAACAAAGCATATGACAACAGTATTCTCTTTATGCTCAGTGTTTGTTCCTTTTCTTATGAATATATAAAGATATATTCATACCATATATATTTACGTGTGTGTTATATAAAACTAAATTTTAGTACTTGATTGTAAAGAAAATAGCAAATTTTTGATAAGCAAAGATATAGTAGATGATAATAGTGACTATTTTTCATGCTGTAATTTCAAGTTTTTAAAAAATCATTTCTTTAATTGTTTTGAGGTAATAATAATAACATCATTCTGTCATTCCTCTCTGTTTCTAAACTTTCTCATATTTATCTCCTGGCTCTTTTTCCCCAGTTTAGGCCTCTTTTCCCCATTCATTGCTGCTATCTAACTATATGTTTATGGATATATTTTCATATAAAACTGGAGTTCTAAAACTTACCATCAGAATAGAAGACATAATTATGTGGTTGGTTTACTGTTCATTTAATTAGCCTAACTTAGCTCTGACTCTGGTAGGAAGGGGAGTCCATTCCTTCTCCAGCTTCTTTGTAACCTTAGAAGTCTGAAAACCTTAGCAATATTTTGAATCCCTTTCTAGTAGCTCACTTCACTTTTTCAATAAGTTTTTATATTAGTTACTTGCTTAACTGCTGCAACAAAATTCTCAGTGGTAGCAATGTAATTGAAGAAGGTTTGTTTTGTTTCATACTTTAAGTATTTAATCCTTCATAGAAATCCTGCACACAGGAGCTTGAACCGGCAGGTCACATCATATTGAAAGTATCACAAATTCTCTCTTTCTCAACCTTACACCAAAACACATTACTTGTTAACCACATCCTTTCTACCCCTTACTCCAAGGGTCAAGTCTATCTCATAAACAAAAATACATTGAGTCTAACACAGAAAATCTCCAATGTAATTATGTCCATTTCCACTTATAACAAATGGTTTTATGAAGCATAGAAAAAGAGGAATATTGCTTCTGTTACCCCTCCCTCCATGAGATATACCCACACACACACAGTCACATATATCCACAACATCATACACACAGTAGATAGAGTTCAATGTGTACATTGATTCTCCTGTGGACTTTTTTCTCCTATAGTTTGTTTACTCCTATTATATTTTCTCTTGGAAAGTATAAATTCTGGATTATAACATTTTGATGTCGTTATAAATAATTATTTTAATACAAAGGACTTAAGTGGCAATCATAGATTTCCATTCCCTGAGCTAATTGTGTGTAGGAGGGGAATCAATATTTCTTATTTTGAGAAAGAAAACCTGATGTGTTTTCCCCTCTGTATGCTATGAATTGGCAAATAAAGAATCTGCTTTGGACCTATGGCAAGGACTAATAAAGCCAGGCGAGAAATCTTAACAGAGACAGAGAGAGAAAGAGTGTAGGAGGAGTCAAGGGGTCGTCATGTAGTTGCCAAAGGAGACAGATTCACCAGAACTTTACTGATAGGCCACAGCCTCATGTCATATACAGATGAATAGAAATGGATTAAATCAAAATGTAAGAGTTAGCCAGAGACGGGCATAAGCTATTGTACAAACAGTGTTGTAATTAATGTAGTCTCTGTGTGATTATGCAGATCTGGGCATCAAGGAAACAAATGAGCAGTCTCAGCCTACAAAATCTAGCTGGGTTCATCCTCTTCCGTTGTTCATAAGGGACTACAACATATAGGCTCTTTCCATGTGATTAACGTGGGGAGCAATGCATTTACTTAGAGTGAACCTGTGCCATGAAGCACAAATATTGTGAAAGCCGAATGATAAATTAAAATGACTCCATAAGAATGGTTTTTGAAGGTAACTTGTCACACCACGAAGAAAGACACAAGGTAGTTTAAGAGAAAGCCCTCAGGCAATCAATGCATTTCTTTCTGATGTTGTTGTTGTTTCTGTGTTTATTTGTGTTTATTTTTTTCTTATATCCCTCTGCTGGAAGTGCTAAGACAATTTTCAGTGAGATAGATTTCAGTTAAAACAAAAAACAAATCCTGTTTTATTAAATTTCTCTTTAAAATTCTAGGTCAATACTTCCTCAGTTCACAAAAGAATACATTGCAATACATGTTTGTGCCATCCACAGTAAGTTTTTTTTAATTAAATAAAACTAAAAACATTTTCTTTTTAGTGTGTGTGGGGATGCAATGGGGGCATACTTCCCAGAGGATGGTGTCAACCCTTGCCAGCACAACTGGCTTCTGAACTTAGGATCTTCACTGAATGCTTCTTCTGTTGATGGAATTTCACATTGCAATAAAAACTCTTGCTGCAGTGGAAACTCCAGGGAAGTCTTCAAAGGATGCATTTGCCAACAGCTATACTTGTCCTGGGATTCTCACGGCTTTCTTCCCATTGGTGTCCAAACAATAATAGCTTGTTTTCACACATGAGTTTGCTGGTTCCACTTTAGTAATTCCCAAATAGTGTTTTGACTCATTGATTTCTTTAGATATTGATATTGTGTTTCTTAGCTAACTTGAATGATGGTATTTTCCCCAATAGATATTGAGATTAATCAGATTATGTATTCACCGTGGTTCTGTTCATCTGCAACAATTTCATCTCCAAAACTGTATATGAATTCAGGAGTTCACATAGCTGGTAGGTTAGAATTGGATAAAGTTCCCTCACCGTCAGAAATAGAAGCCAAGAAATGAGCACAATGATTAAATTTAGAAGAAAGCAGGAGAGAGGCACTTCCTACTTCAGGCATTTGATACATGTTAATGTCTTGGCATATTTGAAAATAACCAAATTATGAGTCTTAGAAAGGGAGAGGATACAGCTATTACAAAATATGATGTAAAAAATCATATTCACTAAATTTGTTGTAACAAACTAAGTAGACAAAAAAATAAAAAGTTTAAAAATTTCAAGGTGAGAGATTAAGGCATAAATGACATAACCTCAAAAGAAATAATCAGACTAATTGTAGATTAAATGGGGCATATATTAGGTTTATCATTTTTAAGTACAAGAACTTCAAATTTTATACATCTGAAATCCCTTTCATACAGTTATTAGGTATGTACTGATCCAATCTTCACCTTCTTGATGGTTTATTTTACTTATGAAAAGTGCTGCTAATGTTACTGTTGTACAAATCATCTCGAGGATTTGATAATACCTTTATTAAAAACAAACACATAAAGCAGGTGAACATGTAGTGAACTAGAATGCTTCTTTTTAAAAAATCTACTGACATTCATTTACCGACGTGTGTGTGTGTGTGTTTGTGTGTGTGTGTGTGTGTGTGTGTGTATGTAGTGTGCCACGTGTGAAGGGGTTGTTGTGAATGCCAGAAAAGGATACACATGCCCTGCAGGTGGAGTCTCCAGTGGTTGTAAG
>JAQHUG010000018.1:13405742-13421145 GCA_028555095.1 Dicrostonyx torquatus | reverse complement strand
TACTGATTAATGAAGTGCACCAAAAAAGGCTAAACACTAATTTAAAGTAATTGCTTAACAGTTTCAATTATTTAAAAGCTGATTGCTATAGGTTAATATAAAGGTAAACAAAAGCAAAATGGTTTAAAATTTAGATATGATATAAAATTTAATATTTGACACATAAATCATCAAAAATGTTTTTTAGTGTCTTTAATGGTAGTATTAGCAATTTTAAATATATATACACATATAGGCAAAATGACTTATCACTTAACATAAAGTCTTTGTTCACTTAAGAATGTTGATTCACACATACATGAATATATATTTTTACATGTTATATACACTATATGGTTATTGTATAAATTACTTGTGGAATTAATGAAAAATAACATTCTTAAAAATAATGTGGCATTAAATGGCTTCCTTTTAATTTCAGTTGTGTGTTTAAGAAGATAAATGAGCTGACTTCAAATTATCATGCTATTGTAATACTTTGTGATTTTGCTTCTATGCTTCTAGGGATTGTTTTTGCTGCTAAAGCTAAACAGTCTAGAAATATAAAATATGAACTAAATCCTATATCGAGTATCATCTACAGCAACCTGTGGTTATCAGTTAATGTTTCTTAACGTTGACAGATGTTCTCATGGGAGCGCTCCACAATATTCAAGTTTAGTTCAGAAAATGAATCTCAGAAGACCCAGGTTCCTCTAGGAAACAGTAATCTATTTATACTGCCATTCATCCTTTTATCTACTCATAAGTCAGAAATAAGACAAAGTTTCTGAAACTGCCAAGCTTTATCACTCCAGTTCACTTTCTTCAATAATACAAGACAAATATATAAAGGGTATATTTTATTATCTCCCTACATATTTTAAATAAGCACTTGCTAAATATAGTGATATTTTCTCTAACCCAACATGTGTGGTATTCCCATTATCTCAATCCTATGCTGTGATGCCCTGATATTATTTTAAGTCTACTCATGTCCACTTTGCCTAAAATTTATCCTTTGAATATGTAGATTAATATTCCTAAATAATGTTTTGGAGAACTGTGTTCTATGAAAACTCAATTAAAATTAGAGGAGAAACTGAGTGGGTGTCTCATCAATCATTCAGAAAGTTATAACTTCGCTTCTCTGCTAATGGGCACAGCTTTGTTGATCCCAACTGATGAATGCTTGGTCAAGTGTTAGGGTGGGGTTTCTTGCCAAATCAGCAAGAATTATGATGGGACAGTGTTGTTCATTTTACAAAATGCAAAATGCTGATATTACATTATGTTAAGTTAAAGTAATCAATGTTAAACACATCCCAAATTAGATACTCAAGTCTGCAAGTAGTAACTAACTATGCAACCATTAGAGCAAACAATAATGTTAAAATCCTTGACTTTTCCTTTTCTATTTTAGAGTTATCAAATAAACCTGAGTATAACTATTTACACATTTGTTCTGACATACAACCTATGTAAAAAATGAAAACATTAAAAGTTTAAAATAATTGTAATATTTATAAAGAAGAAAGATCACATTCTTTCACTTCTAATTGCTTCTATAAAACATTTGTTTTTAATTTTATTTATTCCTACGATTGTGGACATCACTGTAACTGTGTACCCCATGTCTATGTGTCTCCACAGAGGCGAGCAAAGGAAGCTGGATCTACATGTTGCTGTGAACTCTAAAGCATGGGTTCTGGGTGCTGAATTCTATTCCTCTGTAAGAGAAGCACATGCTTTCAGCTGTTGAGACATCATCTCCCCTTCTTTCCATTCTTACATTGTATGTTGTAAGGCTGCATCATCTTTCTTTCAAAAGATCACTAATTACCATTTTATTCTGGTAATTGGGGGTAATGACTAATATACATCATAAATATATTTTGCATCACTTCTGTTTCAGCTTGAAAGTATACAGTCACTCTTTTTATATGTTTGTACGTGATTCCTGAGAAACTTGAAATTTACTGATAACGTCTTTTCTTAGTACCCAACCAACTAAGAAATATATGAAGGCTGTCACAGATAAAAGATAGAGTTTCAATAAATAAACAGAAAGTAAGAAAACAAAACACAAAAAAACACCCAAATGTCTCTTCATCTTCAGGAGAGAAGATATCAATGTAAAGCCATAGGCCCATTAGTAGGCTAAGATGTCATGACAAAATATGACATTTTTCTTTATCACGTTTTCACTGGCACCTTGATATGGTTACTGCAGTGATAATAGACAATGGAAGCAGAAAAGTTCCAGATGCACATACTCTGATGCCATAAAGCCTGGGGAGCAGTGGCGAAGCAAAGACAAAAGGGGAAACTAAAGTTTCCAAGACCCATAAATACAGAGACACAATTCATACTCCAGCTAGAATAGAAAAGGATAAATAAATAATGTACTGACCCTTAAAAAATCAAAGGAATAACAAAACACAGCACTTTCAATTTTATACTTTTTGCTCTGCTTATTAACTATTGCAATGAACTGTATGTCAAGGGTAACATTTTCAAGTTTCAAGGAAATATAATCTTTCTCTAAGCTCTTTCTCGAAGTTCTTGGTCTTTGATGATGTCTCTTTTAGAATAGATAATTGCATTTACATGAATATACTAAGATTAAAAAATGATCTATTTTGAGTTAATGTTTACAATAAATCTTTTATTTTTCTAGCTATACAAATATACCATGGTCTTTTATGATCGCCAAAAATGGCCTTATTCTTATAATAATATGGGTACACCATTCAAATATTACATCTCACAACCAAAGAGTATTTGTTTTGGTGATGCTCTGGATGTTTTTAAATGAGGGAAAGCTTTAAGTGTGAAATATGTGAAAATTATATTCGAGTGGTTTATTGAAGGATTAGTTTATGCCTTTGCCTGTAGTAGAACACAGAATTCTAAAACTGTAAATTATTTATAATTCTTCATTTATGATGTTTAATTGTTTGACCAATTTATGTATATCCCTTAAGAATTTAGAGAATAATGATGAAATATACTTCACTCTACTTTGTAAGTAAACCCTATTTTATTAGTACTGATAAAGTTCAAGCAAATTTAAAAGGTTCACTCTGAAATTAATAAACTGAAAACCTGGTGTTACATCAATTTGACCTCAGAGGGAGGATCAGAAAGATTGAAGAACTATTTCATGGAGTGTAGTTTTCCTCTCACTACTTCTATAACAGATATGACATTAAAAAGAAATTCCTGCACTGCACAGACGCCCTAAGACATGCTTCTACTATAAATGACAGGTGGAAGATTAGAAATGATGCTGAACTGCGTTTTACATTTCCCATGTCTCTTGGCCTTTGGCACTGTGAAGAAATGACATTCAAAATTTTCTGTACTGCTTTTCCACAGGAGCTGGCAAAATCCTGTTCTAACTTTGCCTTGACAATCTGTCAGAGCAGAATTAGTTCACAATCCTCTTACCTATCTTTGGATGCACAATTGAACTCCAATTATCTTTATCTCCTGATAGTATGACTTTAAGAAAAGTTTTCTTCTTGTCATATTAATAAAAATACTGTAATTAAATGATACAAAACAATTGTTGTTTATTCACTGGGGGTTCTACTTTATAGATGTGTTACTTTCCTAATTTTATCCTGATTTAATTTATGAAATGGCATGATAATGTAATACTATACAAAATACATTTCCTCTTTCAAAAGCAAGTTTGAAATTGTGAAGTATTATTAAACAAAAAGCTTGTTGTAGGACCATGGTAATTTAGGTGAGAACACTTATAAAGACAGCATTTCAAAAGTTCTTAATGGACTATACTTAAAATAAATGATACAGAATATGGTAGGATTTATATCATGCCTGAAGTGATTATCAGAGTTAGAACTCTTCACTTTAACTGTGGAAATGTATTCACTGGGGAGCAGAGTGAGAAAGGCACAGATATAAACATCTCAGTTGAAAGAAAACTATAATTAGCTCGAGATGGTGTAGAGATAATTGATGTATTCATTGTGCCAAAAGTCATTTTAGAGCATATTGAAGAAAACTGGACTCCAAGACAGAGAAAAATGATACATAAGTAACAAAGCTTGGAAGCTCATCTACTCTACTGTGAGACAAAAGAAGCAATGTGTAAAGCGTAGGACTACTATTAGAAGGAGAACACCGGGTATTCACTGACCACTTTAACACCGATTGATTCTCTTTTGAACAATAATACTGATTATATGTTTAACAATTGTCAGTGTCTTCATATGATTTTATTTAAAATATTCATCTGAATTAGTTTACTGTCTGATATGTTAAAAATTGATATCACTAGGTTTCAGATTATAGGTCTAAGATAACAACATGAGTTCAAAACAATGGTCAACAGCTATACTATGGCCTACATTTTTAAATGTCCCTTAAAGGTTCGTGGACTGAATATTTCAGCTTCCAAGTCTGTGCCACTACTAAGCAGTGGGAGAAAATTCACACTATAAATTTGAAGTCTATAAAGGAAGTTAGTTCTTGGAACATAAGTCCTTGATAATGATTTAATGTCCTGTTTCGGGGCTACCATGAGGTGGACTCTCCTCCTGCATTTCCCACAGTTCTATACTGTGATACCATATCAAAATCAAGTACTAAAACCACAGAGTCACGAGCCCAAATTAACCATTGCTATTTATAAACTAGTTATCCTTGGTATTTTGTTATAATACAGAAATATAGGGGTCTGTGTTCAAAGTATTATAGTTTAATTTAAAGAAATTTGACATGAAATCACATTTTCCTATATTTGTAGACATTATAGAAAAATTTTCAGAAAAAGACTATTAATGGGAAAAAAAGACTGGTAATGAATACTTCTCTACCATGAAATAGTAATTCTGAAGTTAGAAGAGTCAAACAGTTATAAATTCAAATGTTAATTTTGGTGTTCTGTAACCTTTCCAAAAGTATAACGGCAATTTCACACACATGCAAGCACACACACACTTGAACATGTGCACAAACACACAAAACACTAAAAATTTCAGGAGATAATCTAAGAAAACACAAGTTACTATTTATCAAGTTACTAAAATGTTTTATTTCTAAAATTGTTCCAATGAAATTCACATGCATAAGTACATTGCACTCTGGATAAGCCTCTCCTTTATAACAACAATAGTCAAGTAATTTTATGTGCTCAAATAAGTTTCGATGCCTAAGCCTAAAAATATCAGACTAAATACACACATTTTAAATCTAATAATTAAAAAAAGTATTTCAGAGATTTCAGATTTGGTTACTAAATACAAAATAAACAATCCTCAAGTTTATAAGTGGAGTGTGTCTAACTCTCAGATTTTAATTTTTACTTTTTATAGTAACTGTGAATGACATGGGGAACAACTGAAGTTCAAGTGAAAATAATCTGACAAAGGAGAGGCTATCCTTGTAGCTAGTTGCAAACTTTTCTCAGGTTCATTGATTACTATTTATTATGAAATATTCTGGAATAGTGGATTGTATATAAAGCTGTAAATGAATTTGTAGCACTTACCTCTCTTAACATTTCTTCCTGTGCTCGTGGATTTACTGGATGGACATGGGCAACGCCCTTCACATCTGATAGAAATCTGCTTTCCTAAGACACATGCCTGATATTCTAGTTTGCACTGTGTAAATAAAAAAGGATGCAAAATATTACTCAAATACATTTAGACTTAATTATAGCAATATAAATTCAGAGATACCTAGGCATATTATTTATACATGTAATTTCAAAGTGCTTTCATTTATATCTATATTGCTAGGGGACATCCTATATACTCTGTATAACTAATTTTCCTATGGACAAGGCAGTACTATAGCTGCTCAGGGTGTCATTTTGTTAGAAGTCACAGCCCACAGTACAACAGCCCAGAAATCATAGATCATTCATATTCTGGTTTACAGAACTTTAAGTTACAAAAGGACAGAAGAATAATATAGAAACTGAAAGTAATTCTCCTACGCTGTCCTTCGGAGATGTTCCTGTTTTGTTTCAGTCATTTGACCATGTATGGTGGATCTCTCTTACTTGACTCTATGATTGGGGCACAAACCTGATGGTCTCTTCAGTCATCAATTTACACACCCAAGTGCCATATTAAAACACACTAAGAAATCATTGAAAAATTTTGCATTTATAAGTTGGCAAACATGAAATAATTCTATCATTACATTTAATTTTGCACAAATCAAATGTGCATACAAAATTCAATATAGCATAGATCTTGTATCCATACATAGAACATGATATACTTGCCTCCATTTTATGTAGATAAATATATTGTGAATACATGCACAAAACCATATATGCATTATACCCTTTAACATCATCGTTTCCAAAGTTTGTAAGTGGAGTGTGTCTAACTCTCAAATTTTAATAAATATGAGATACTTCTGTAACTTTATAACACAAGACTTTCTATTAAATCCAGAGACCAATTCATAAACAATATAAGGCTATTTTCTCAAATCTTCTTATCCAAACTCTTCTATAAAATAATTAGGATAATACCATTTTCCCCAGAATTTCAAGAATATGCCCTAGTCTTTTACCTAATCCACGAGATATTATGACCCAGACTTTCTGCACAGTAGTTAACAGAATCTTTCAGAATTAAAGGGAACAACTAAAATGTTACAAAACAAGGGATTTTACATTTCAGTGTTTTGTTTTGGCCTGAATTGATTTTTTTCTAAACGTGACCCATTATAAAATGTTAAGTATGATTGGCTTAAAATCCTTAAGACCATATTTTATAGCTCAATATTTGATATGATGAAAAGATTTTTATGTGACTCCATATTTTTAAGAGGTGATGATTACCTTCCTACACAAAAGGACTATATCTGCTAATTCTTATGTAACATGATTTCTTTAGAAGTTACCTCCATAATTTGCTCAGAGAAAATTATTTTAAAAGTAAATGAGGCAGACATTCTGGCTCCAATGTGAAAGGCACAGGAGGGTAATTTAATTCATATTACATCAGGAAGCAAAACACTCACGCAGTGACTAATCACATCACTAATATCCTCCAATACTTCAATATTTGCTTGCTGAAAAAAATCTTTATACACAACAGAATCCTTAACTGTCTCTGTCACAACTGTCTAAAACCATGGACACTTTTGAACGAGTTTGCCATTCAGAAATGTTTCCTTCACTGGAACAAAATTTTCAAAACTGATCCAGTGATTTAATAATTGTAAAAATGATTTTTATGAAATATTCCAATGAATTTTAAGTGCATTTTTATGTAATATGGTTAATGTTGGATGGGCAGTACAATACAAATACTGTTTTTTTAAAAATACTGTTTATTTCACTCCAACTAAGGTTTAAGAAATATTGAGAAAAAGGAGATGGTAGAATATAAGAAGCATATTAAAGGAAGGAAACTGTGAAGTGCCTTGTCTGTGGATGACACAGTTCTTAAAAGTAAATGACTTTTCTGAACAGAAGTTGGTCTGCCAATAGCCAGGAAGAGATAGCAGAGGTGTTCATTGTTGATACATTTGCCACTAATATCATTTTCGGGGGTAAGGGTCATGTCTTTATTTATGTCCCCAGTGAAGAGTCGAACAGGCCCTAATAGAGATATTTAAAAACATGGTCACAACTAGGACCCCAAGCTTAAGCTCAGTGAGTCACAAAACAGAACAATATGATCCATAGACAGGCAATGATGTTAAAAATAAAGTACAAAAGAGTGTTGGTTCAGAAGTAATTAGGAAGAATACATGAGGCTGCCAAAATAAATACAATTCATAAATATGTTTATTATGAATGTGAATTATATAGTGCCTGGAGAAAAGGTACTGATTCATTTTAATGTTGTTAGGCACCACAAAAATAATAAGAAATAATTTATTAAGTTTCATCTAAATGCTATTGTAAATAACATTTATTAGCAAATTTTTAAAACATAATCTCCATTAAACAATCAAAAGTTTTCTTTAAATTTTATATAATTAGCTGAAATTATGTTTGTGGAATACTTCCTCATAAATAAAACACTTTCTCCTTAAAATAATCCAACAAAACGATTTTTTTCTCCACACGTTACTGGACAGAACAACAAAATCAAATATATACGTAATATACTCTGTGGATAACGGACCTTATAACTTCACTATAATCAAGAAAGCACTTATAGTTAATATTATTAGATTAATTTTGTGGGAAAAATAAGGAACCTTTAGGAAACAGTTTAAATAAAAAACATTAAAAAATTAAAAAATTCTCTTTCAAATGATCTCATCTCTATCCACTGATTATGTTTTTCATTAACAATGCTTAATTTCTAAATTAGCAAAGGGCTAAAATATATAGCAAGGTATAAGTGAGCCAAAGTACCATAGAAAGGGCATTCTTGCTAATCCATAAATAGACATAATGTAAATCTTGTAGAGAAAGACGTGTTTGATGCATTTCTGATTACAAATCTGCATCATGAGGTTTTAACCATAATTCAAGAATCATGTTGTGTGAGGAAATTTCTGAGTGCTTGTCAGAAAACAAGACATGAGTCTTGTGGTCTCAGTTTTTTCCAACACAGAGCTGTTTTTCTGTTCTTGTGTTCTTCCCAGGTCTAGTGGATAGGACTGAACTTACTTTCGCTGTTCTTATTCGTATACCTGTATGGAAAAACATGTTTTTTCTATGTGAGGCTTGTCTTTATGATTGTTTACTTTATTCAGATGACTCTCCTTAACCCTCAGAATATAAGATGTCTGATCTTCTGAGTAAAGTTGTGTATTACATGAGAGTTTAGCCTACCTCATTTTCAGGTCCCTCACTCTCAGGTGCGCCACCAACTAATGTAACAATCCTGGGAATGTTTAAGCTATGACAAATTGAGAAAAGCAAAGCTAGAGTAGGTTTCTAATACTAGTCAAATATAGTTATCTTACAGTCATTTGCCAAAGAAGTAGAAAATAATCATATTATAGGCCAGATCTACAGTATACAAGAGACCCCTATTGCCAGGGTGCAGGCACACCTGTAGAAAATGAGATCTACAACATGGACATAGCAGATGGCTTAAGGTGTAAGTTCTAAATGAGAATACGTTCTTTTTAATTACCTGGGAATAGATGGAGACATTTCTAACCAAGGGTGAGTGAAGTGCTTTAGGCATCCACCACGTAGTGACACAAAAATCTGCTAATCACATCTAAGACGGATGGAAGAACATGCACTCCTCCCATCTCAGCACACAAACACGGGTGTGCTCCAACAACAAATACTCTTTGGCTTTAAATCTCAACACCAATCAAAACTACAAATTCTTGGTAGGCATTGGTCTATCAGAAGATAAACTCACAAGATCTTGTTCTCATTTTCCCCAGGAAACTGTTCTTGAGTGTTCACTCTAGTGACCTTTGTCAAGTCAAAATATTGTTACAAATACATTATTTTAACTATTCATACAAACCAAGGAATTCAAGTCAGTTGAAACAACAAAATCTACAATAGAAAGTGGCCTTTTTTGAATGAGCCAATACTGTTTATCACAGAGTATGTTAGGCAGTTCCTTTGCAGTATTCTACGGTCCTTGAGGCATATTTTCACAAACAAGTCCCAGTTGTAGCTGAATGACTTATGTAACTGGTCTAAAAATATTTTGCTTCTACTTTATTCAGTATAATAGGAATTAGCATCCAAGAAGTTGCTAATCAACAGATGAAGTGGTGGTGAACATTTGGAATATATGTATGAATACTCTTTGTTTTAAAGAAATGAAGTCAAAAGTTTTCAGGAAATTGATATAGAATGCATATTGAGTTTACATAGTTTGAGAAAGAAACTTTCTCATCTGTGGAATCTAGCCATCAGCAGACATATGTATGCAAACCAATGTCCAAGTGAGTACATTATAACATGAAGGAATGAAAAGGAAAAATTAAAGGAAAAGCGTTTCGGGAAGAACCGAGTACAGTAGTGAACATGACATATGAAAGAGGATATAAAGACAACATATTTAATTCATGCAGGATTTTCATCATTCTGTTGGATCTTTCATTGATAAAATTATCAACAAAGAACAACTGCAATTATCTTTTCTTTACTGAAACCATAGCATTTTATTATAGTAAAAGAACAAATTGGGAATTGTGAAAAAACAGAAATTACTTTTGATCTCAATTTTTCTTGAACTGATATATTTCTCTAGTAAACCCAGGGCCTACACTATAAACACAGTGAGAACAAACATTCAGGCTTTCTCACTCTTATCTGGAACTAAGCTTTCCTCTACTTGTTCCTACAATCTTTACTCTGGTATTTCCCATGAAAGACAAAGGGAAGAAACTAAGAACAAATTCAACTTTAAATCCATTTATCCAACTGGGACACAAAATTCACACAGAAATATCACAACCATGATATCATCAGTCAGCAGGGGAATATAGAAACAAGCACATTATCAGTATAGCCATCTTCATAATAGTGAATATTGAATTATCGTTCTCTATATGTGACACCCTCTTGAAAGAATAACCCATTATTTTAGGAAACTTTTCCTGTTCTCACCAAAAGCTTTACTTAGGGGAATTTATTTGTGCATTGCAATTGTTTAATATATTCCCTCCTTACTGAAGCAGATGATCCACACCAAGTGAATGTGTGTTCTCAAATCCAGTACCAAAGTATAGAGAGGACAAATGTGCTCAAACTAGGATGGCAATCATTTGCTACCACACAACACCAGAGTCCTTGGATTTTGAAGATTTAGAACCAGCCAAGGCTAATTAGCTACAATAAGTGTACGTGGTGGGCTTGTAGAAAGCTTCCTAGGGTGAACTTAATTTCTGAATTTGGAAATAAAACCCTTTGATGTCATCACTTAAAATGAAGCTCAGGTCATTTGAGCACTGAAGAGAGTATGATAATGTGTCCTCATTTAGACATTCTATTTATCCCCTCATAGGCATTAACCAAAGACTTTGACTTGAAATATAACCAACTAGCTTTTCCATAATTTACATCTTTGAGGCTCCGAAGAACAAAATAAATTTTGATCACCAAATATTTGTTGACACCTTTTTTATGTTGCTTCACTATTTGGGTATCTTATTTTGTTCCATTTATTAAGTTATTTGAGATTAATATGCCCTCCTTGGGATTTGAGAGCTTTTGAGATTCAGTGATAATATACCTTTTATCAAAAATTTTCCCAATAATAGATTATCAGAAAGATATTTCATGAACCTTCTATTGGCTCTACAGGAATCTGGTGTATTATACATTGGGATAATCTCTTAGAAATTGTGTTCTAAAGGATTTATGATTCCACAACTCTCACCACATGGTTCACACAATTCAGTAAGGCAATTTGGGCTTTCAGTCCTGTTCTGCAAAATTAGTGTACATTCTGAGATGCTCCTAGGTGATAAAAGTCTAAATAAGGCTCCATATAGCTGTCTTTCTGTCTATGTGTGTCAGTATATATGTGTATGTTTGTGTATATATGTATATATACATATATGTATGTGTGTATGCAGGATATGTATGTGTGTGTGTGTGTGTAAAATTTACTACAGCTTGAAAAGCAAAACAATTCAGACATGTTGTCCTCAAGCTGGTCATATTTTTAAGTGTTTTAATAATCATACAGTAACCTGGTGGGTCATATGGAATTCTTAGTGAATACATCACATATTTAAACATTCAGAGTCTTTTGTTACTTTCCAAAAAGCAATGCCAGCCTGATGGGGTTGTTGTAAACTGTGAGTAGCAATTATATTCTTAGCAGCTACAGTGTTATAAACTCAGTTCTCCATCTCACCTACGTGTACCCCCCCCCAGTGTTGTCCACGTAGGCCTAAGATGGGAAGACAATTGGTCTCACTTTGACATAAGGCCCCTTTCTTTCCTAGACTGAACATTGATGAACAGCATATGTGGATTTGTTGTTTCATAGTTGATTTGAAGTAATGAGGAATTTCAGCTTCTTCTGTTAAGGAGAACCAGTTATTTTGTGGTGATGGAAGAAGAGTGACAGGTTTTCCTTAAGTCTGAGAAAATTGAAGGAAGAAGGGCTATTAATGGTTTCCTCTCTTTCCAAGTATCTTCTGTGTTTCTACATCCTGGTGAAGATAGCTTTATAAGACCGTATAATAGGGTTTCAAGGGTCTAACGTTTGACCCGTACCTATCTCACTCACCCCCTTTCATGATTTGCCTAACTTTACAAAGAAATTCGATTGTGGTCAGGCCATAAGTCACAACCCAATTATATCTTTCTCTTTTCTACTGTGAATTATTTTGGTGGCTCGTAGATTGCCACTGCTCTTTTGCTTGGAAAAATCAAACAGTTCCGTAGATGGTTCCTATGCTGTCACTCTAAACACAAGTAGAGGGTCGCGTGTTCTAACAGGATTTCAGAACCCATCATCAAATAGTCTGGAAGACCACATGTACTTCCCTGTCAACCTGGTTTCCTGAATCATTTACAGGCTCCATTTGCAACATCTCCGCAGTTCTAACTGTACTTCCTTTTCAGGGTTTTCCATGTGCACTAGTAGATCTTCCTTGAAGGAAAACCAGGCAATGATATTCTTTGCTACTGAATAAATATCATTCTTACACCACATATGTGGTCTGTAAGACCCACAGAGGCTTTATGAAATGCTAACTCTAAATCAGATAGGCCTCACACTTCCGAGGGCATCTTTTAAAAGAGATATACCCTTGGATGCTCATTCCCAGATGGAAAACCCCAGGTACCATATAGGAATCCTTGCTGAAAGTTCCTTCTTGGGCAGAAGACAATTGTTTAGAAAACTTGATACAAGTTTGTCGCTGACATTAGGCAAAAATGGTCAGTGATATTACACTTCTTTTGGAAGATTTTTGGTCAGTTTTGATGTACTATTCAGTTTTGCTGAACATTTTGGATGGCATAATTGTCCTAAATATTTCACTTTTACATTACATGTTAGGATTGATGTGATCTTTTTAACTGTCTACATATTGGTAAACTAATCATGCCATGTCAAGTAGAAAAATCAAATGAAAATTATTGAAAAATCTACTCAGACTTGTAAAATAAGTCTTGATGGTTTATAGAATTTGTTTAGGTTGTTGAATCTGTGAATTTAGAGAACTATAGGAAAATGTTTAATTTATTCCTGTGGTGTTTTTCAATCAAATGCTTTTGTGATTTTTCTACTATTATTCATGTTATTATAAGTCTGTACAGCTATTTTTCATTTATAAAGTACAATTTTCTCATAAGAAAATTTTCCTATCTTAACTTTAACACTCACATTCTTATGATAATATTATCTTTATCAGGTATTACATGAATATGAGTCATGCTTAAATAAAATTGCAATATATATGTTCTATGTCATATACATTTTGTCTACAGCAATATTATATCTGACTAGCCCTGCTGCTATCATCTGAGACCTTATTATATAGCTTGCTATATCTATGCTTCAGATTATTTTTGAATAAAGATTTTAATATATACTATATACCTTTTAACATTCTTTTAAAAAACACATCATTGCCAATGAAATTGACACATTAATTTTATACTAGCATTTCAATTTAGACCACTGAATACTATAAATTAGGCATCTTAATATTCTTTTGTTTGTGTGCATGCACTATATGTCTTTGGCAAAGGAAATAATTTTTTTCCAAACAAGCTGTCAGTGAATTGATTTTGAACATCCTAAAGACTTTGTGAGTGTATCAACTGGAATAATGCCGGCCAACAAGTTACAATGCCATGTGTTACAGCAGCCTTTTAACTTGACCTAACACAGTTTGCTGTCTAGAATGTATAATTTTGATGAATTGTATTATAGTTGGCTCTTTCAAATCTATCATATAGCCTGCCATTGTTGCAGCGTCTTTTTTTGGGGGGGGGAAGGGGTTAACTGATGCATAATTGATCTTACAAAGAGATAATTCATGTGGAATCCACACACAATAAATGTGCCAGCATCACGTTCCTAGGGTAGTACTTGGGCTAATTATACACGCTTGTACTTGGATCTAATTTCAGAATTTGTTGCCGCTAAGTTTTAGGATTCAGGTTTAGTTAACACTATTTCAGAAAAAATGTTTATATTTGTCCTATAAAATGAATTTAAAAACAACTTAGATTATTATTTTATATTATTGTCCTATTAATTTAGTGCGTAGTAGTAAGGCTATCAACTATAATTTCTTTTCATAGCAACTCAAAATAACTATTGTGCTTATAATAATAGGAAGTAAGTATACATTCTACCATATTATAAAATGTTAAGAATTTGTGAACAAATTGGTTTCTTTTAATCTGTTTGTGGGAATTTATAAAACAAAACTATTCAATTTGAAATACAATGGTTTCATTAAATAATGAACATTATGTAAGGATATAACGTGCATTGTGTAAGAAACTCTGTAATTGCTTGTATTACTCTCTAGTGAATACCAGTTTAATGTTATTTTATCCTAAGATATTTTATTTTTTTTCTTTACACATAAAAAAGCATGTAAGTAAATTTCTATAAAATGCTAAAAGATACTAAACAGTTTTCTCTAAATTGTGACTCACATAAGTATGCTGGAGCAGCACTGTACTGTAAGACTTAACCAGACTGAGAAGTCCAGGAAAAGTGAATAAGGAGATAAAATTAAATGAAATGAAGAATTTAATTTATGTATATAATCTATGTATATAAATAGAGGTTAATTATACATGTGGAAAAGTGTGAGATCTATGAAACATTAGCAGATGCAACACCTGAAATACCCATTCACTATGGTATAACTCTTAGTTGAAAAGAGAACTCTGGAGTTCTTGTCTTTTTATACTTTCTACTTCCCATGTAGATTAGATCTACGTAAGTCTCTCTTCGTGTCCTCATTGTTGTTTAAATTCTCTGGGATTGTAGCTTGTAGGCTGGTTTTCTTTGTTTTCTGTTTAAAAACTACCTATGAGTGAATACATGTGATAATCGTCTTTCTGTGTCTGGTTTACCTCACTCAAATAAGGTTTTCTAGCTCCATCCATTTTCCTGCGAAATTCAAGATGTCGTCATTTTTTTTTTCTGCTATGTCATACTCCATTGTGTAAATGTACCACATTTTCCTCATCCATTTTCTGGTCGAGGGGCATTTAGGTTGTTTCCAGGTTCTGGCTATGACAAACAATGCCGTTATGAACATAGCTGAGCACATGTTCTTGTGGCACAATTGAGCATCCGGTGTAGGAGGGTCCTTCTGTATTTCTTTGCTTTCATTGGTTAAATAAAGAGACTGCCTGGCCTGTAGGATAGGGCAGCCCTTAGGTGGGCGGAGTAGAGAGAACAGAAGGCAGTGAGAGAGAAGGCACTGGCAGACTCCATGATGCTCCTACCCGAGATGGACATAGATTAGACTCATGCCCGTAAGCCACTACTCG
>JAQHUG010000018.1:13364088-13404237 GCA_028555095.1 Dicrostonyx torquatus | reverse complement strand
ATCTTCACTAACCCCACATCAGACAGATGTCTGATCTCCAAAATATACAAAGAACTCAAGAAATTGGTCATCAAAAGAACACATAATCCAATAAAAAAATGAGAGTTCCTTTTAAAACAAATAAAGTGATCATTATTTACATTTGTTTGTCACTCTTGTTTTTCCCCCATCCCCTGCTGCCATGAATCTTTCTCTGTTTTACCAACCCTTCTCCTGCATTCATTCAAATTTGTTTGATGTGGTGGTAGCTTGTTTTTGTTGTCTTTTGTTTGTTGGCTTGTTATGTTTTTACTTTTGATTTGAATAGTTACAAAATCAAGCTGAGATTGAATAAAAATGTTCAAAGAGAAACAGCATATATTCCTTTCTGACTTTTGTTCTTAACAGTCTCAACTAAAACAAAGAAAAATTGTTGAAGAAGATAAAATTAAATACCAACATATTGCCTAACACTTATAATTGTTCGTTATCACAAATTTTCTATAATCAGAATTCAGTGTACATATACTATAATTAGAATTAATAGCTACTAAAAGAAGTAACATATCTCAGTTAACAGAAAACAAATGAAAAAAAGCTTACATCACGTGGTTTTAAAATTGATTTTTTTTTTCAACCAAATTTCTCTGTAGCTTTGGAGCCTGTCCTGGAACTTACTCTGTAGAACAGGCTGGTCTCAAACTCACAGAGATCCACCTGCCTCTGCCTCCCATGTGTTGGGGTTAAAGGCCTGCACCTCCACTGCCCAGCTAAAATTGATACTTATAGTAAAATATTGTCACATGAAAACGTACAACAAATTCTTCTTTAATGTTAATGTTATTGTATACATATTCATATACATAATCATAAGAATCCAAACATACATGAAGAAATCCCATAACATTTCTCAAATATACCTATACACAATTTCCCCTGGTGAGTCTATAAATGTTTATTTATGGGGTCTCATCCCCACTACCTTCAGTAGCATATCTGAAATGTAATGCACAATTTATATAAACTGATGGATTTACCATTCATGCTCTAATAAAGCTGTAGTAGTGAAGAATACTTCCTAGTTCAAACTGAAGACTGAAAGCAAAAATCACATTAGACTTTGCCTGAAGTATGGAGCAGAGACCTTCATCTTTTTTGTCAATTTCAAGAATGATTCCATCTCTATTTAGTTTGAATAAAGTGGTATTTTGATTTTCTTTGCCATTGCTTAATTTGAAAGAATTCAGAAACCATTAGCTTTCGTATTAGGAGAGGAAAGATTAACTACACTTCTACAGAGGCCAATTACTTCTGATAACAAAATGGCAGCAGTGTTATGGGAATATATCTTATGAAAATCCCATATGCTCCAAACAGTTTTAGTAAAACTACATTTGAATTGTTCTAATCTGTCCCTTCAGGTTTTATTTTATTTTTGTATGTGCAACTTTAAAATGTCTTGTTGATGACTTTGTTAAATTTCCAATCTTCAATGTTTGAATTCCAATATTATAATTTTAATTAATATGACAATATTATAATTAATAAAATGATCACTTTTTATAAAGCATCCTTCATTTTAAATGTTTTAATTATTTTCATTGTAAGAGAGTTTTGCCTGAATGTTCATCTGTGGACTAGTGTGCCTAGTAACTCTGGAGCCTAAACAATAACACCAGATACCCTGCATTGCATATACAGAAGTTATTGGTAATTGTATCCCGCCATGTGCATGTCAGAAATCAAACCCACATCCCCAAGAAGCACAAGTGCTCTTCAACACTGAGATAACTTTCCAGTTCAACTAAGTCATACATTCTAAAATGATATCATGATTTTATAATTTGCTAAAATCTTCTATTGGATACCCTATGACTCCCTCTCTCTTATTCCATCCAGGCACCAGCTTCTGCCCCAGTGTAATGACTTGCCTCTTCTCAGAGTATGTAATGGAAACATCATTTATAATGTTTGTTCTGTTTGCTAAGCGATCACAATAAACAACTGAAAAGACAACACCTAAATAACACAACTGCAGTGTACCTGTAATTATTTAAGCTGTTGCATCATGGTGTTCACCCTGCTCACAGCGCTTATGAACCAAAAGGCAGAATAATGATCCCATGACTCTGCCCTCAACCATTTTCATGTTCTGCTTAGAAGATTTTGGAAAAAAGAATGTGCTGACAAATTATCAAGGCGTTCCCTCTATAATGGTTTACTTGATGCAATACATAAATACATATGTATTAATATAATATTTAACACATATGTGGTGTCTAACGTTATTGCCTGAATCAGTTTTTATTCTCATATTCTTAATAGGATTTATAACTGCAAAATGCTAGAGGATGTATCAGTGAAATATTTCTCAAAGTAGAGTTTATATATTTCCTCAAACCAAAATATTCTGAAAGTATAAAAATTCCAGAATTTACTATACAGTGATTAAAAAACAGGCATAAACTAAACTGACTCTGTCTTAAAGATCTCATATACAATTTATCAAAACTGCATAATTAATCCTTAATGGGTGCATTACTGTATTCATAAATTAGATGTTGTTTGACGTGTTTGTTACCTTACTGGAACACTCTTTTGTAAAACAATAAATTCATGAATGAACTGTGAGAATTAATGTAGAGGCTGTAAGTCTGCTATCCCCAATCAAAGAACACAAATCAATTTCTCATTTAAGCTAAGTTCTTAAACATTAGCGAATTATAATCTTATGACATAGTGACTATGAGCTCAGAATGATGTAGTAGAGAAACCTGGGGTATTGATGTAGAGATGATATCAAATCTGCCTTTAATAATAATCAGTTGTGTAAAACTGGTCATATTGCTGTTATTTCCTTAACTTCAGTGCTTTCTAAAGGGTTCTTGGAAGCTTAACTGAGATGTTGTAGGAGGTTAGATTTGAGACTTTTAAGAAAGTGTCAAACTACAGTTGTTATTGCTGATATAGCACTAATTACTATTAATGGTATTTCTGGCTGTATCCACAGAAGAAAATGAAGGAAATATTGCTTTTCAGTGTTTCACATTAATGTTTCATGGTTCAAAACTTCTTTATAGGAGAAATAAATTCACTTGAGATTATATTCCTAACAAGTGATATCATAAATATTTCTTTAAAGCGAATAATGAAATTATGAAAAGAACCGCGTAAATAGTTTGCTGATTAACTTAAGTTACTTTTTTGGATCAGGTGTTTTTGTGTGGCTGTGTCTAAATGTCTGACAAGAACCTCTGTACAGTAGTTTTGATTTTGCAGAATTTTGTGGAGGGATGCAGTCTACTGATGTGTGCGGTGTACATCATCACAACCGAAGCAGCTGGTTACGTTATGCCTGCTCTCAGGAAGGAAAGGCAGATAGGCAGCGGGACCGTGCTAGAAAGCAGGCAATCACACTCCAAGTGGCCTATTCTTTCTGGGTGGCTCTATCTTCTACAGCAAAGCCAACACATAAGAATCACATTCAAGCATAGGAGTCTCCGGGGTCATGTCACATTCAAAGCACAGCACGGATCAGCAAGCATTATTTATTTTATACTGAGTAAGTAGAGCTACCCTCACCTGCGAAGAGTAGGAATGCCCATCAGAACCACAAACGGGGCTGCCATAGGCCACAGGGCAGGGCTTACAGGTGGATGGCCGGAGACTTCTCCCTTGCTTATGGCTTCCTCCTACTTCTTTCATATTGCTGGTAGAGAAAAGACATAAAACAAAGAGAAAAGAGCCATACTTAGTGCATTCAATTTTCAGAATTAACTTTATACAAAACTGCCTTTTCTGACTTGTGATAACGAAGCTCGATGTTGAGCGATTGTCTCTTTCACCACAGTTATCTCCACTGTTCTTCATGATCTAGTACTATCTTTTCAGATTTCACAGTTCTTCCAATGAAGTGAGATTGTACTTCTCAAAAGTTTTGTGCTAGTCACAGAGAGTGTGGTTATATTATTTTATGTGCATTCTTTAATGTTTAGAGATGAAATGGGTTCTTGATAAGCCAGGAGCAGCACCTGCTAAACGTACAGAACTCAAGATTTCTGCAACCTTCCTCAAGCTTGCCCTTGTAGTCTCTTAGGAATGAAAAAAAAAAAAAAGAGACACCCGACTTAATGCTTGCTTAAAAAGGACAGAGCTGACTTTTAAAAGAAACAGCTACATATTACCAGGAATTTACAGCAGTGTTCAAAGAGCCAAATTACTAGGTTTATTGACAACAACCCCCCCCCATTGCTGTGAAGTGTCTCAAATTGGACTCCTTAGACTTTGATTTAAAATAACTCTGGGAAATCCATTCCTATTTTTAATGCATCACAAAGACTCTTTCCTCTTGTTTACACTACTCATTTCCTTGCCTATTTGAGGAACAATTTACACAGAAAGAAAAGGACTAAGAAATGAGAAAGTGGGAATCTATACAAAGACAGATCCTTGTATAGAATGTGGTAAGTCAATATTTATTCATTGTAATTCTCTGTGTGGAGAGTAAATCTGATGTTTCTTTGACACAAAATGTAAAAAGGACTGTACACTCTTTCTCATGATTTTATATATGCTAATAATTTTTATTCTGTAGGTTTTATACTAGGAAAATTAGCTTACAAAGTGTAGCAGCTAGACAATGCAATAAAAATATATCATAAGGAATTCTATCAGAGCAGAAGAAATTTAAGTTTTATCTGGAATATAGGCTTAAAATATATCTATTTATGTATTTATCTATCTTTCTGTCTTTCTGACTATTATCTATCTATCTATCTATCTATCTATCTATCTATCTCTTTATCCCTCCAAATCCTTCATTCCCCCTCATTTCTCCTGCCTCTTCAGAGAGATCATTTCTATACAAATTGTTATAATGTCTATAAGAATTTCAAATATACTTTTTTCATTTCTTATCTATAATTTATACTTATTGATCATATTTTATCCTTACTTTGCTGCAGAATTCTCCTAGAAATACAGTGGAGCAAAGTATTAATATGGAATAAAGGTGTAACACAACTTAAAATAATATATAGAAACCCTATCACACTGTTCCAATCATCAATGACCAAAGATTAGTAAGGCTTAGATATCAGGTACCAGGCACAGGTGCATGAGATGTAAAAATTATAGACTCTGTATATAATATCTCAAATATTATCATTGCTTCATTTTTCAATTCTTTTTCAGTTCTGTACATCATGGAAAATAATTTTTCCGTGAGTATGTATTGTATGTGTCTTTATGTGCATATTCACTTGTGAAAATATATTTCTGTGTTTGTGTGTATATATTTTGTTTCTAGTTGTGTGTGTATTCTCTCCTATGAAGGTGAGTCTGTGTGTGGATATTCAACTGTAAAGGTGTGTCTCTGTGTTTATATTCAACTGTGAAGGTGTACATGTGTGTATAATTGTGTGGATGTGTGTTTGTGTTTACCTGTGAAGTTAAAGGAGGTCATATGGTGGTCAGAGGTTGGCATTAAGATGGTTTTCTCAGATACTTCATCTTGCATTCCTATGAGACAGACTGTCTCCCTGAACCTACATCTCAGCATTCTGGCTACAGAATCTAGAAACCAAGCCCTAAGAATATACCTGTTTACAGCAACAATTGCAGGAAAACACATCTGGATTTTATGGAAGTTATGGCATTCGAAAATTAGGCTCTTATGTTTGTACAGCAGGTAACTCATTAACCATTCTCTAAGTGTTTTCAGAAATCTTTCATAAAGTCCTGAAACAAAATTCTGTGTATGTTCTGCATTAAAGATTCTATTTACAGTGTTCAGTTCACAGTAAAATGCATTTGAGTAGATGACGCAATAACTGAAAATTTGTAGGCCTCAGTATTGATATTTTATGTTGCATATAAACATATATACCTGTATATTATTTACTCATATGTAAACTATATATAATTATATTACATAATATAAATATGAAAGAAGTATTTTTGTTATTGCTGTTGTTGTAATTTCATTTTTAATTATACCCGAAAACTCTGGTTTAAGAAATATATTATTTTTCTAAGAGAAGTGAAGTCATGGCAGTCATTGGATAGGCCAGGAGGGACAAACTGACTTGCTTGAGAAATGTTGTAGCAATAACAAGTGAAACACTCAATCTGGAGAAAGCATTAGAAGATATGATAGACTGAATACTCAACGTACAGAAGGAGTTTTAATGTCAGAAGGTAAATCTAAATTTGATGTTATTTACTTCTTCTCTCTCTCTCTCTCTCTCTCTCTCTCTCTCTCTCTCTCTCTCTCTCGTGTGTGTGTATGTGTGCTTGAATTTGTAATCTCATGTCCCATGTCCTACAGGTGGAATTTAAGAGACAACTGTAATAGTTTTCCTCTTGGCAATGTGGATTCTGGGTCTCGAACTCTGGTTAGCAGAGTCATCTTCTCATTCCTCAACTTTTTTTTTGAGGATTTTCTTCAACTATATTATCATTGAAGTTACTGTTATTTACTCCCGTTCATGGAATACAAAACTCACGATGGGTAAACACTCTGAAAATAGTTTGAATTATTTTCCAACAGCAACTTTGAGATGTCTACAATTATGCGAAATAATTTTTAACCAAATCTTTGAAGTTTTAAGTTAAAATTTGATTTACTTTTTAAGGGAAATCTCTCTCTCTCTCTCTCTCTCTCTCTGAATGAATACATCCTTTCCCTGTAGAGAAAAAATGCTGTGTTTATACACTCACCGAAATTATGTCCAGATTAATATAAGCTATTACAGTTTGTTTCCTCTCACAATTTTCTTTCAAAATCTCATCACACAAAGCAATAAGTGGGCTGTATGCCAAAGTCAACATTATTATTGTCTAATAGCTTCAGAGTAAAAGACAAGAGGAAGCTTTAATATGACCAGAACCACTCTCACATATAGTCTAGACACACAGTGGAGACAGGGACACTTGTTGGTTTTCATTTAAACTTCAGTCATTTTGATCTCTGCTGTTTAGTATAAGGTAACATGGAGGGTCTCTTATGAAAACAGGATCATATTATTTTTCTAATAATCATGGTATTCCTCATAACTGCCTGTGTGGATCCAATTATGTTTTATTTAGCTTTCTATTAGCTAAGCATGCTGTGCATTTCACAACATACTTTGAACCATTTTAGAAAAATGAGAAGTGATGTTTCCTACGTGATTAACACTGAAAAAGTACTTCATTTCAACTTGATTTGCTTCATATATGATCACACCACTTATCATTTGTGATGAGTTCCTGAAATATCCTGAATCTTAGTTTAATCACTTATAAATTTCTAGGCTTAATCACTATGCTTCATTTTCTCTCAAACAATCCAAGAGGCTGTAATTCTAATACAAATACATACATGATTAATATCAATAAAAAATAGAAGCATAGAGAGTACAAGCCATGCACTATCTGTTTGATATTACTTTTGAATTTTATACTGTTCCCCAATAAAATGCATATAGCTTTAGTGAGTTAAGAGGAAATGTAATTGGCCTAGAAATTGTTAAATATTTTAATTAGGAATAATATAATCCATCTGAGGGCAATCATTGACAGACATGGGATGTTAACTAATAATATGGGCAGATAAAATAATTTTCACAATAAAGAGGAGTAATTTGATTTTCTTAAAAAATTACAAAAAGCAAGTAACAATTTGTATTAGTGTCAAAGAACAGTGTAAAAATTATCATAAGAGAATACAGTGCAAGTTACTACTAATGAAAAAATATTTTTCTAAGTCCTAAGTTCTTGAATCAGATTTTATTGCTTAGGAGTTCTCAGTTCTGAAACATACAAATGCAAACACCCGGTTATATATTAGACACATAAAAGCAGAAGCTATTGTGGCTGATTTTTATTTTCACAGATCCATTTGCACCAATACTATTTTTACTCATACTAATAGTGAATACAGTGAAGGAACATAATATAAGTCAGCTTTAAGTTGGATGTTTTCTGTGAATTCTGAAGCAAGGGCAGCTTGATGTATTTTTTGCCCATTCAATAGATACACCAAACATTTTATTTCCCTTAAAAATTGTATTTTTACAATCTTCCACAGTGGAAAAACATTGTTTCAGAAGGTAAGCCTATCAAGCAACATTCCCTTGTGGACAGGTTATACAGCTTTAGAAATAAGGCTGCCTTTATGACTTTATGTAAAGGGTTTGTAAGAAGGCAAATGACATTATAGAGTATCATGAATTGTGAAATAGGAAGTGACAAAATTAGGTAAAAGCTAGATAGCTTTACATGAGAATTCTTGCAACTATAATAGGTATTAATTACATGATCTCTGTATTTTGTGTGTCAGGAATCTGAATATCACACAAAAATAATTTTAACAAAATAGGTACTTTTGGAAGAAATACTAATAATTTTGTTTTAAGACAACAAATATATGATAAATAAGTAAAATATGTATGATAAATAATTTAACATAATCTATTCAAGAGAGATTAACAAAAGCTGATTATTATCTTGCTCAGCTGCCTTCTTTATGCAGCCTAAATCCATCTGCCAAGAAAGGCACCACCCACAGGGGTCTGGCTTACCTATATCACTCATCACATAAAAGAGGCCCAGAGAAAAGCACACAGGCTAATCTGATATTAGTATTTCCTTAACTGACAATCTGTCTTCAGACTTATATCTACATTATTGTCAAGTTTACAAGCACTATGACAATGCATTTATCATCTGAGATTAGACACAAGTATGTTTTCAGAATATCATATGGAGAAATATAAGAAAATATTATTAGAATTTGTCTTTCTATGTATGGCAAATCATTTAACTAATTAGTCACCATGTAGATTTCTCCTATTTTGAAGAGTTACTAGAATGATATTTTTATTTTAATGAAAATAAGTTTTTTACAGTGCAAATATTGTATTTTTAAAAAACATATACTTTCTCATATTACATCAATTCCAGTTCCCACTCCCTCCTCTCCTCCTGTTTCCTCCACCTTCCTCCCTATGCCCATTCACTCTTCAGAGAGGGTAAGGCTCCCCATGGGGAGTCAACAAATTCTAGCTCATTGCTTGGAGGAATGACCAAGGCCCTCTTACTATATTGAGGTTGAGTAAGATATCCTTCTAAAGAGAATGAACTCCAAAAAAGCCAGTACAAATGGTAGGGATAAATCCTGTTTCCATTGCCAGTGGCCCCTTAGTCTGCCCCAGCAATACAACTGTCACTGAACCTGAATGAAGAGAAAGTGGGAAGTAGCCTTCAACACATGGGCACAGGAAACTACTTCATAAATATAACCTCAGTAGCACAGACACTGAGAACAACAATAAATAAATGGGACCTTCTAAAACTGAGAAGCTTCTGTAAAGCAAAGAACACACTTAATAAGACAAAAAAGCAACCTACTGAATAGGCAAAAATCTTCACTAACCCTACATCAGACAAATGATTGATCTTCAAAATATATAAAGAACTCAAGAAATTAGAACATCAGAATACCAAATAATCCAATTAAAACCGGGGTACAGATCTAAGCAAATATTGAATTAAGAAAACAAGCATTTCTACAATTTTGAGACCGATTTTATATATATTTATATTCAGAAGTTTCTATGTAACAGGCATATGCAATATCAAATATTATTTTGTGATATCTTTGTATTATGCACTATTCTCCATAATATAAGACTAGAGAGAGAAAAAATACACACAGATTAATGATGGTAAAGCTTCTGTTGCTGTAAATATAAATCTAAAATCAAATGTTTACCTCTTTAATTCACAATTTATAATCTTTTAATTACAGATATTAATATAAAAATTCAATTTTATGAAAAATTACTGTGATACTGAGATAATTTAACAAAACATCAATTCTACTTTAAGATGAATTTTAACCTATATCCAAAATTTTATTATTTGTTTTAAAAACATGTCCACCATTGGTGCTGGTGATGCTTTAGTGTTTAAGAGCAAATGCTGCTCTCACACAAAATCAAGCTCTGGCTCCTATAAAGCACACGGGTGGCTCACTCTTTTATCATTCATACCCCATGAGATTTGATGCTCTTTCCTGACATCCCTCAGCCTTCCACTCATTGTACACACACACACACACACACACACACACACACACATTGTAAACACACTCACCACACACACACATGCAAAGAACTAAATCTTTTAAATATCTCTAGCCAGAATCAATTGTGTAGAGAAAATGCCTTCCTAATTATACTTAAAATTTATATTAAGTGGCAAAAGTAGTACCTCTTATTTGATTTACACTATGGAATGTGTACAAAATTAACAGGAGAATTACCTGATTTTCATTTGATTTATGTGTATATTTGCAACAGAGCTTAGCCTATAATAGTCACTAAGTCTAAACTTCTGTTTTGCAAACAATCATTATTAACTCCTCAGTATTTCTGTAATAATGAATGTTCCCAAGCAAAGTGATTCTTCCAATGTTCACTACATTCACACATTCATAACTGATGCTCAAATATTCCTATACTGCCATTTGTGAGCAAAGTATCAACCAAGATCTGCCAATAACCTGCGATTTTTACAGCAAAGGAAAAGCTTCATGTAGAAAATGATATCTGCATTTGTAAACAGCAGTGGCAGATATAAAATTTAAAAAGGTAAAAAAAAATGTCTTCTTCAAAGAAAATGATTAACAGTACTATATTTTCAAAAGACCTGAGGAAAAAAACCCCATTTGAACATTTGAAGCACTTTTTACACTTCAAACTCTGCCTTGATTATGAAAAATACATTTGATTATTTTTCATTTACACACAGAAGAAAATATTTTTACCTGCTTTTCAAGAAACAGACCTGACAGCTTTAGCAGTAGCAGGCAGTGAGTAATTGCTGCATTTAAGAAAACAGCCATTAAAGGGCAAACAAAGTTCAGAGAAGAAAAACATAGCTTTGCTTTCATGTAGTATCTTCAGAGAAGTCATAATTATTTGTTCCTCTTTTCTTCCTGCTTTATTGCAAATGGAAGGTTCAACCAACACAAAGCAGAAAAGCTACTACATTTTGACTTTGTTTTCTGAATACCCTGATACGAAGGATTAAAAACACTAAACCTCCACTATACATTATCTCTGACAGTATGTTCCAAGATTGGATATAATTAATATGATTAAACAGAGAACCTCCAATTTACCCCCACAATATTTTTATCTCATCTACATGGTATTTATCACATATCCCAGAGGAACAGATATTCAAACATGTGCTATTGCCATTGTAGTAAGAATCAAGGCAGATCTGCTAGACAGGGAACGATTCTCCAAGAAACACTATCTTAGTCACTTGTACCACAGCTAAAATGTTATCAGAAAGCCTTTCAAAAACCATTTAGTCCCATGTTATCATCAACTGTTACAATAACTTCTCACCTGCCAACCTAAATTATTAGCTTCTAAACTGCAAAATGTATTGTTTCATTTACCTAAGAGTTAACACTGTATGTTTTAAATTAAATTTAACAGAACAAGGACAGCATTGAATTCATAGAACTAAGTATTTTTGTGGATGAATATGTGTGGAGTGAGCTATTTCTATAGCCAGAAAGAAAAGTAGTTTACTTGAGACTTAGTTGAACAACTCTTCATCTTCAAGTTCTAATTGTTATTGCTTTTTTCTCTGTATATTCTGACTTCTCAAGCCAATATAATACAATTATCCCTAATACAAGGTCACTCTTAGCCAGCTTGCAATTTGTGTTTGTATTCCATTAGTTCCCTTGTAAAAATTTTTACTCACTTAATTATCTTCCCATTCAACTCAGAAAATATTCAGCTGCATTTTTGTTAAACATTTGCTGAATGATTTGTACGTGTCACTGAACCTCATATTCACGCTTTCCTTGCTTCTGTCATTTGTCCTAGTTCTGAATCTACTGATCATGAAGACGCTGAAAGGAAAGGGCACTTTCTCAAGCCTAAAAATATCTGTGACCTCCTCAGTGAAATTTCCATTCGCGTGCCAGTTTAAAGCAGCTGGGCAGTAAAAGATGTCATTGCAATCATAGGCTGGAATTGTGCACAAATTGGATATAACCACATCATTCTCGGGAGAGTCCATACCATTTTGACATCTGTGCAATTTGTTCAATCATATTCTTGATTTTTCTTTACTTAGATCATACTTCTAAAAATAGTACTTAGGATCTTTGAGAATGCATTTATTTTTTGACTTTTGAGAAAAAAAAAATCTTTCTATTTGAAATTATGTAAGTTTGGCCCCACAGATACAAAAGATATATCTGAACTTAGTACTTCATGATTCAAATTCAAGTAGGAGGGGGCTGCTTGTTCATTCCGGTTGTCCAATACAGAAATAAGAACACAAAACAATATTAATTAAATCACTGCTTGGCCCATGAGCTCTAGGTCCTTATTGGCTAATCCTTACATCTTAATTTAATTCATTTCTATTAATCTGTATATCACCATGAGGTCGTGGCCTACCAGCAAAGTTTTAGTATATCTATCTCCAGCTACAGCCTCATTGCATCTCCTTAACTCCACCTTTCTCCTTCAAAGCTATAGGCCAAGTCAGTTTCTTTATTCATTTACCAATAAAAGTGACACATATAGACAGAAGGACCTCCCACATAATGTCAAGGTTCCCAGGTGACAATCTGACCCTTGTTTGATCAAGTTCAGAGTATCTTTGTACAACTCTGTCTTAGCTCTAAATCTTTCTCTGCTTCATCTTCAGCTTTATCTGTCTGTGTCAAACTCTGTATGACTTCCTGATAAGAACTGACATAATAGTGTTAAGCACTGACTCTAACAATCCAAAATAAACTCATATCCTGAGGATTTTCCTTATTTTGTTACATAAGGTGATATGTGATCTATAGTGACACTGTAGGACTTAGCTTCTGTCCACCAGGAGACACCATTCTCAAAATATGTCCTCTGTGTAACCATGGCACCATGACTGTGCATAATAGCTTCCTTTACCAGAAACTTCCCAAGTCAATGAGCATCATGTTCATGTCAATTCTCAGAAACTTTAGCACTACTTTGAATGCTTTGATTCATTATTTTTAAGATATGTTCTTAAAAATTATGTAGTTCACCTCCCGAGTCCCCACTTTAGAGTTCTCAAGGACACATATCGGAGTTACATTAGTGTAAAATATAAGCAATAAAGTCACCATCTTCATGGGTAAAGAATAAAAGTTCAACTCACAGGGACATTTTACTTCCAACTCTAACGTTTGTGGCTTGAAATCAGAGGAAAGAGTCAATGAAGCTGGTTTTATTCCTTTTTGCTGCATCCAACCATGGTGCAATTGAGGAAAAACTGAATGGCTGTGGAAAGTCGACTTCATCTTTTGGGGTAATCGAAAATAAATGCTTTGTGGCATAAAAGGTTAACACGAGAAAAATAATTGTAAAGAATATGGTTTAGTACATGTGGCCCATAGGTTTGTTCTCTGAACGATCTCCTCCTTCGTTTCTGAATTTCACTGTAATCTTTGCTCCAGACGATTCATGTACTCTCCTTCCTCTCTACAATATTATTTAATCACAAGCTAGGATTTTCCCCAAAGTTTACAAAATCCAATAAAAAGAAAGTATTTGATAAATATAATTAAATAGGTCAATGAATGAAGAAAAATAATGTAGGATGCAGGGGGAAAGGGAGGTTAAGTCATCATTTAATAGGATACTGTGGCTAAAATCAGTAATGATCACATCTACTTTCTTAACTATACATCCACGTAAGAAGAAGAAATTACTTAACACATATTTCCCTTCTCTAGAAACATTTTTATAAGTAATTTGTAAATTAAGACCTTCACAGATTTTATTAGTTTTCATATTAAAAGATAGTTAATTAAAATGAAACAAAAATAATAAATTGACTCTGAATTAAAATGATGCGTGATTAATAAAACCCAGTCTGAAAGGGTGATTCTGCCTCCCGGAATCTCAGAATGAGAGCTGTCTCCTCCCGTTTTATATGCAGTCTTCTCTTGGGCTGCGATTAAAGGCATGCACCACTGGATTAAAAGTGTTAAACAAACTAGTGTGGCTACTGGGATTCAAGGAGTGTGTTATCACTACCTGGTCTGTAAGATTGACCCGTGGGGCTGTTTTACTTTCTGTTCTTCAGACAAGCTTTCTTTATTAAAATACAAATGTAATGCCAATACATTTCCCCTTTTTGTGTTTTATTTCACCTAATAATTAAATGTTTTATTTTATTTATATTTTAAATAAAATAATTTTAAAAATTTAAATTTAAATTTAAATGTGCCTAAAGGAGCATGACAAAGCATCTTGCACAATTCCCCTTTGGAAGCTTCCATCAATCAAAGGTGCTTTTCAGACTTGAGTTTCCGAATTTTTAACATACTCTTTATTATTATTCACGTGAGAAGCAAGCATTCAGAAATTAAAATTTCCTCTTCAAATTATGAGATTACTTATATGATTTTTAAGTAATGCTTTAATTATTTTAAGAGATTTCAAATATGCCACATTTTTCTTTATCAGATGATACTTTTATTTCAGTAAAACTCATATACTTTTACAATAATAAAAATATCTAACAGCTCATACTATTTTTCTTTTGCAAAATACCACTGACTGTCTAGCCATTTATCTAATTTTCCTTTGGATCTTTCTCTCTGTTTTCCCTGTCTCTTTCTCTGTTTCTCTCTGTGTTTGTGAGTAAATTCACCTGGAAGACATATAATAATGTTATTCAAGAGTTTTGATCTCCATCGCCAAGAACCCAGACATCCCACTGGTGATAAGATGGTGTTGGCCTGTTATGCTTACTGTTTTGTTGGTGGAAAAACAAACTCACACAAGTCGAATTTAGGAACAGAACAGATGTGTTCCTCAGTAGAAGGCACTCCCAAAGGTTAAACTAACCTAACATAGAAAATATGCTATAAAAGGAGCTGACAAGTGTTTTCTTACACTGAAGGCAAGACCAATTAGGTAACAAAATTACTGCAAGGCTGTTCAGGGTTTTATATCAAATATTAGCACTTCAAAGCTCTCCTCACCAGGCTTCCCATTCATTCATATTTTAGCAAAATAAAATCTGTACTTGGGCTATCTAGTGTTTGGGGTAGACCTGTATAGAGAAGACCTCTGGTTTATTGGACTTTACCTTCATATTTGATCCTGCTGGTGTAGCCTTTAGGTGTATTGACTGTCATTTGTTATAAACATTCAGTTTGGTTGTGTTTGGGAAGTCAGGGCTACTCCATACATTTGCTGAAGGACTGACTTGACTGTTGACATTGAGAGGTGATTGGATTCTTAGGGCATAGACTTAAAGAACCATTTAACGGACTGATGACTTTACAACTTGGTAATGCTACAAATTGGCTATAGTTGGAGGAAGGTCCCTGGGGCATGACTTTGGAAGGCTGTCATTTAAAGTGCCTGATCCCTTCTCTATTTTCAAGTAGCCATGGTTTAATCATTTCAGCATTACACACTCTCTAAGGATATTTTATTTGGTGTCAAGCCCAAAGCAACAAATCAGGGCAAGCATGAATTGAGTCCTCCAAAACTAGGAGACAGTAGATAGATAGATAGATAGATAGATACATACATACATACATACATACAGATCTGATATACAGATAGATAAATATTTTCCAAGTAATTTTCTTCACTTCAAATGGCTTGTCATAATAACAAAAAAATCTATTAACAAGAGTTCCATGTTCATGCACCAGGGTGATATAATTACATATGTCCTTGTATTAAGTTTTTTGGGGAAATATTTTTTTAATCTTTTCATACACAATTTAATTGCTCATGTTTATTTAAATAATCATTCTTGTTTACTTAGAATAATCTTATATTCCATGTTCCAGAGTGAACTGGGCTCTGAGAGAAAGGGGTTAGGGATTCAGAGAAGAGGATCAAGAGAGGGGAACAAGAGGACCAAGGGAACTTGTTTTATTTGGCATAACTACTATTCTGTTCTTTTCTCATTATTACTTTACTTTTTATTTTTTTAACCATAACCTGTTGGGGATCTTATCCTTTCCAGCATGACCTTATCCATCTCAGTCCAAAGTGTGTCTCCTAGTATTCTCTATTTAGATACCTTTTTAAAAAAAAAATCTTGAATTCCTGAAGCCTGTTTTGACCAAAGACATTTTTTTCCTTTCTCCTGCAATAGTTTTCTCAGGTAAAATAAAATGACTTGGCAATGGTGTTAGTTTAGACTTAGTACATATTGCTCCAATCACTTCTCGATTTCAATTTCCTTTGATAGACTGTTATTCCTATTGTTTTGCCTTTAATCATGATTTAGTCCTATCACATAGCTTTTATTATCCTGTTTTTTTCTATATTTAGTGTTTATAAAATGCATGGCAAGATTCTATCCTGGTATTGTCTGCTGTTAAATAATCTTTTTGTATACTGTGAAGAACTGTCACTCTGAATGGTTTAATAAAAAGCTGACTGGCCAGTACCTAGACAGGAAGCATAGGCAGGACAGGCAGACACAAAGGAGACTGGGAAAGGGGGGCGGGTAATCAGAAGAGTGGCCAGACAGATAGTAAGTAGAATATGCTGGAGAGGTAAATGCCATGAGCCTTGGGGCAGCACACAGATTAAGAGAAATGGGTTAGTTTAAGTTATAAGAGCTATTTAGTAACAATCCTGAGTTATCTGGCAAACATTTAATAATCAATTATAAACCTCAGTGGGTTTCTTTGGGAGTTGCTGATAGGACAGAACCTTTCACCTACACTTGTCTTTTTGACCTCTTGTTCTTATTGAGGAATCTTGTCATTCAAATTTTCTTTTCATGATTCTATATTATACCGTTTTTTTCTATGTTCTCCTTCTCTGTCCATAATTCTTAGAGTTGTCTTTTTGTGGTATTCTGGACTTTCTGTGTATTACATTGATTCATTAGACAACGTTATCCTTGGTGTGTACTTGTGGTGAGCTGTCTTGTAGGTGAATTGAAGGAGGAAAACTCATTATCAATGAGGGCATCATTGTTGTCTGAGTTGGAATTTTGAACTCTTTAATAATGAGAAGGTAAGCTGAGTACAGCATGCATTGCTGTCTGTTTTCTGTCTGTGGATATGACATGCTGCAGTCTCTTCCCACTGCACCTTCATGTTAAAATGAGACATACTCTGGAACTCGGAGAAAATAAACCACAACAACAGTGACAGTAACAACAACAATATAAACATCCTTCTTTGTGCACTTGCTTGTCTAGCTTTGTGATGTATTCTGACACTATTATTTTGGACAATCCCCTGTTGCATATGAAGAAATACAACATTTACTTCATTATTTCTTTTATGAATTCTAGATCCTTCTCTTAGCATTGTCCTCTCAAAGCATAAGTTCTTTTAGAGCAATGGTTAGGTGTGTTACATTTAGTGTAGCATGTCTTCATGATTAGAGTTTTCCTTAATACATAAATGATAGGAAGTGTACTTTAAAATCTATTAATAGCTGGTATATTTAGTATCTCTACTTATGCCTAAATTCAATAGGAAATTCATTATACATTATATTTTTATTTTATTTGCTAATTTTATTTCTCTTCTGTTTACTGCCTGTGGTATATATTTAATGCAAATCAGGATTGGTCAGGAAAGTTCAAGTCTCTCAGTGTCAGTTTCTAGAAACTCATAGAAAAATTTTGAGGGAGATGGAGTATAATATATAAAAATACCTAGCCTTTTCCTAAGAAAGGAGTTTTCAGTGTATTTAGTTTGCTTTATTATATTTTTAATATTTAAGACAATTTATATATTTAATATTTTTTAATTTGACCATATTCTTGAGTGCATTCAAGTCTTTCCAGATACTTGCTTAATTTCTACCCATCCAATTTTAAGTTTTTTTTCTTAGAAAACAAACAAAAGTCTATACAAATAAACCACCAAAACCAAGAGAATATAACACTACTCAAAACCAAACAAGCAAGCAGAAACCCGACCAGAGTATAACCAAATAAAAGTGCACAAAGACTGTGGAGTTCATTATTTGTTAGTTATCTACTCCTGAACATGAGGCATGTCCTGGAGTGGCTGATGTAGTTACTATCAGTCCATTGGGAAATCTGATTTTCCCTTTCTCAGAGGTAAAATAGTAGTTCAGTTGTTAGCCTTTACCCTAGTGGCTAGGATTTCATTCGTTTATTTTTAATATAAAATATAATATAAAAAACAAGAACTAGAACATAGTAGGTGTACCAGATAAACTAACAGAAGTAAAAAAGACCAAGACAAGTCACAGAATCAGAGATCTACTCATTAGCACATTCGGGAATTCCAGAAGGACACTAAACTGGAAGCCATAATATATACTTAGAGGATAGGATGCCGACCCACACAGGTCCTGAGTCTGAGCAATTGCTTCGACGTTGATATTGGAGGAGTGAGAGAATGTTCTGTCTCTCAAGATGGGCAGAAGAAATGCTTGTTGAAGACCTACTCTAGTATCAATGAATGAGGTAGCAATCTCAAAGGAAGGCTGAAGCCATGAAAGAATGAGACTGAAATATGTACAAGAGAAACAAAATAAAACCTGCCTACTTTTTGGTTATTGTGATTCTTCTGCTTTAATTAGCAAAATGAACTTCAAAGGAGAATTAAATTCCAAACACAAGGACAAAATTAGAAATATAATGGTATTATAATTATACAAAAATTAATTTGGTTTCTTTTTTGTTTTTAGTCAATTAGCAAATTTATTATTCTAGTTTGCAATAATAATAAAATACTACCAAGAATGGAAAACAACATAGTATAATCTTCATACAATTTTTACATTTTGAGGGTAATTACTCCCAAAATTATCTCAATTTTCTCTGGGTCTTAACTCAATATCTCAATAGTAAACTAAATTTATGAACTTTTTTATGTAGGGTATATGTATATCTATATTTATACAAGCAAAGACGTGAACTATCACCTCCACGGTGAGCTTACAAGAAGAGCATCTGAGTGTTCCCTTAAACATTAACTCTCTCTTGCTCTCTTTCCTCTCATTTATGCAGGAGAGAATTCTCACCTTAGAAACAGTCCTCAGTGGGGTTCACATACTGTGTTAGGAATCAAGGCCTAGACTAAGTGCCACCAAGGAACTATAGCTTACAAATAACCTACTAGATGAGCTTCAGGCTCTTGATGCCCTGATTAGTCTTAAAATTCTGTTATTCCAGGTTACCAATTGAAAAGCAAACTCACAGGTGAATTTAGCCAGGAGAATCTAAAAAGCTATATCCAGACTTCTGACACATGGAATATTGTTGCTTAAAGTCTCCAAATTTTATAATAACTGCCTTCTTTGAGAGTTAATGGTTAAGGTATCTCTCTCTCTCTCTCTCTCTCTCTCTCTCTCTCTCTGAATAACTTTCTTATTACAATAACTCATGAAATATATATAAAAACAGTATAATACGAATCAACATTTACTATATAGATTTATAGATATTTTTAAAATTACCTTGATTCCTTGAAATTTCATAACAATAACTATTCATTAATTTATGGTTCATAAATCAGCACTTAATGCTTCAATCATTTTGTTTCTCATTCTTAAAGGTAAATTTTTGGCTTCTTGAGGCTAAAAAAGTATTATCCTCAGAAAAACCTGTTATAACTGAATGTGAAATGACAGTCACCAACTACAGTTTGAGTACTCAATCCATAACTAGAATTAAAGTAACAAAAACTTCAGAAAATGCTCTGGGTAATTGTCACACAAACCTGATGTCCTACATTGATCCCCGAATCTTGCAGAAACGTGGAAGAAGAGAATGAAATCCAGAAATTGTCCTCTGATGTGAATCTGCACACTGTGGTGTGTGTAATTAATGAGTCACACCATGTACACGCAAACCCACCATATCACAAAGTCATTCTTTCTAAACTACAATGATCCACTTCCAAACAATCATAGCTACTGGTTCAATACATACTTCTGTGAGAATTCTCAGTGGGAGAGTGAGAAAATACCTTGAGCTAGATACATCCTCCACAAATTTGGAACAATTTTCAAAAATGGTTTCTAATAGGAAAAAGTCATCACAGTAGGAGGCCTGACTAGAGTGGACCCTGGCACATGCCATGGAGGGCTACACTGGTCCCTAGTCCCGGCTTCCTGGTCCCTGATGTTTCTCTGCTTTCTGTTCATCATGAAGAGTATGCACATTATTTTCCTCCATTTGTCCACACCACCACAATGCTCACTATTACCTAGGACCAAAGCAAGAGGATCAGATAATCATGAACTGAAACCTTTAAAAATGGATCAGAGTAATGAAAATTGTGCTGAATGTACAGAATAGTTACTAGAGTGTGAGGATATTCACATACAATCCCAGATCATGTGATTCCTAAGCCTTGGAAACTGTTTTGCATGAAGAATTCACAATATTTGGTGACACTGATTACAGTAATCTTAACTTTTAGGTTACAGTGCAGAGTACAGGAACAAGGACTAAGGAGCAAGGACTGCTTTGGGAATTAGACCAGAGGTCATGCCTACTACACAGTTGACAACAGCTTGTTTGTATCGTGTCTGTGCTCTGAGGTTTGTGGGAGGCTAAATACAAAGGTGCTGGACTGTACCACAAATTCTAATTGTTCTTAATAATAAAAGTTCAGATTTAGCCATCAGGAAGTGGATTCTGAAGGGTCAAAGAAGCAGAGTTGTTACCTCTAACAATGCTCAGACCAAAGGGGTGATTATGGCCTCAGACTTCTTCCTCAGCTGCATCCTCAGACTGACTACGTAGACCGAAACCTCAGGCTGACAGCATGTTGCTCAGACTGCTTCCTCAGACTGCATGAGCTCTTGTCTCCTCCAGCCTTGCATTCCCCTTTGTGCCCAGCCATGTCCCTTCCTGTCTCCACTTCCTTAGCACTGCAATTTAAGTTGTGTGCCATCACTGCTTGGCTTCTATGACTAACTTGTGGTTTAGCTCTGCACTCTGATCTTCTGAAAAGCTTTGTTTGTGAGATCATAAACAAAATATCACTACACTGGAATACCTAAATAATCTGGTAGAGGAGATTTCGAAGCAGTCCTCTATGTAGACTGTAACATGTTTATAAGAGTTGCTTTGTAAACAGATTTGTATTAAGAAGAGGAATGCAAAACTCAAAGCAGAAAAATTAAAGAAACATATGTTTTCTGATATCATTTAAAGTAATGGATAACAAGATAGTGTTGCTACAAAAACAAGACTATGTAACAGAAACCACTTTGTTTCTGGTCAATAGAAAATGTACCTTGAGGTTATTTCAGAAATTGGCCAGATCTCACCTTTAGCAGGCTCCTCTGAGAAAAGAATTTTATGGCACGCTTCTTGCATAGAAGTCACCCAAGAAGTGTTTCTCCATCTATAGCATTCCAGGTACCAAGAGGGTCCTCTGATCTCTCAAGGATTGTTGACTATAACTGGAGATGGAGTCAGACCCTGGGGCCTCCTCCCTGATGCTGGTTTCACAAGCAGGAAAAGAGTTCTTGTGTCATGGAGATGTGCCTGGTAGGTCAGTCAATATGGAGCCAGGATGGAATTTCAGACAACATGGATGCCAGACATGGATCTGTTAGGTATAATGTTCTCTCTAGTGAACTTTAATCTCACTGTGTCCATTCTTCTATTTCAGGTTCATTTCTTTCCTTTGGAATGGGAACATTTGCTTTTAGCCATGGTATGTTGTAAATACACAATTTTCTTTTTCTAAATTTTCTCTGAATCACACCTCAGAGTTTTCCTTGAACTTAAGAAGTGGTCTTTTACAGTGATAGAATATATGATTGGGGTAAATATAAAAAATGAACTAAATGCATTTTGCTTGGTGGGAATGTGACAGGCCTCTAGCCATAGTGTGGCATACTATGGTTGGAATGCAAGATGTCTCTAACACACTCATGAGCTGCACATTGGCTCCAAAGCTTGTTATTTTGGGAAGTATTACAAACATAGAAAGTTCCCTAGTAAGTCTGTTAGTAGGGCAAGTCTTTCATGTTTGAACTGGAAGCTAATTCCCTCCTCTGTCTCTTGACTATTGTCCACCAGGTTTTGGACATTAGCTTCTTTGATAGGATCTGCCATGAGGCTGAGACTCCCTCTTAGCCCAAAAGCAATGGAGTCAGTTAATCTGTCATGGAAATATTTCAAATCATTTGCCCAAAGGGATATGTCCTCTGAATCAACAATAATAAAAACCCAGAGATAGATATTTGCATTCAATCTGAATGTCAATGAAGCAAAACATCCAGCCACTTGCTCCTACCTTGACCTCAGTCCAAAATGGCTAATCTGCCTCCTGGAATCTGAGAATGAGACTGTGTCTAAGAGCTGTCTCCTCCCATCTTATATTCCTCACTAGTGCTGAGATTAAAGGTGTGCACCACTACTACCTGGTTTCTGCAGCAAACTAGTATGGTTACTGGGATTACAGATATGTGTCACCACTATCTGGTCTATAAGACCGACCTGTGGGGCTGTTTTACTTTTTGATCTTCAGGCAAGCATATTTATTAAAATACAAATAAAATAACACTACACTCCTCTTATAATTTTTATATTAATTTTGTAAACAATAAAGAAATCTAAAACAAAAACTGTGCCCTCAAAACATCTAATAACACAATTTGATTTACTCAAAAAACACCGTTTTACTGAGGCAAAAATCAAAAAATGGAAATAAGCAGAAAATTAAAACTCTATAGGGCATTAAAAAATCAGACTAAGAATCCACTATGTAATCCAGCTCAATGCTTATAAATGTTCACAGGTGTTAATATTTGCATGATACATCCAAGCAGAATTTATAGCAACTGAGCAGCTGTGCGTAAATAGTGTCTTATAAAAAGTCTATTAAGCAATAATTGCTTTTCAATATTCATGTCTTAATAAACACGACTTCTTGCAATTTTAAGTCACTTTAGAACCATCATCATGCAAAACTTTGACATTAGAACTCTTTATTGCAATAGTTAGGGAAAAAAATGTGCCCATAATATTCCCTCCTTGATCTCAAGGAAAAAGAAAACAGTGAATTTTGTTTAATTTTTGTATGACGTATCATTTAAGCAAAACTTTAAAAATGAAGTCATATTTTATCTTATGGATAGTTTGATATTGGATATTGATTTGATAATATTGTAATTGTATCATAGTAACAACTGCAAGAACACAGTTTGAAAATATTTCTTACTGATAGTTATAGGACTGTTAATATATAAATTTGATATAATTATAATTACTTTCACAAAAAATTATAAACAAATGCCAATGTATTAAGACAAAAGAAATCTGCTTAATGTCTATCAGCACCCTGATCCACTTCAGCCAATCACAATTATTGGTCCAATTCACATTTTGTGAAATGTTCAGTGGGACAGCCAAAAAAATGCATCAAGACAGATACATCCTTCAAAAGTTGCAAACTATTCTTAAAAAGCAATTTCTAATAGGAAAAGGTCATAGAATAATTTGATCTGATTCCCATTTTCATAAAATATTATACTAAAATTTGGCAAGAAGAAACACAAAGAGATCATTGGAGATTAGACTCAATTTAACCTTAGCTAGTCCTTCAGTTTTTAGGTTTAGGGAAAAGGATATTGAATTTGATGAATAAGTGAGAAGTTCTTATTGTTCTCAAAGCAACTAAGGATTTAAATATTAATAAAAGTGTGTTTTTATTTCACATATTATTTTGAAAATTATATACATCTGTCAGTTTGAACACAAACTTAACTTGTCTGTTTTTATATTAAAGCCTGAAATAAATGTCAATTCATTTGAAGATTATCAAGGGAGATGATCTTAATAGATTTTGAGCTGTGATGATATTGGCCTTTGTTTTACAGGTCCCAAGAATGAGAAGTACTGCTTTGATTCAAGAGGAAATTCACTTTTGAAAAGTCTCTTAAAAAGTGATGATCAGTGGCTCACACGGTATCTCATCAGTTCCATGATTTCATTTTCTTGTGAAGACATAGTGCCATAGTCTTCTGCTGTTGGGCCAAAACACCATGACCAAGGCAACTAATGAAATATGTCATTTAACTGAGTTTACAGTATAATAACATTAAAGTCCACCATGATAGAGCAAAGTTTCATCAGGGAAAGAGGAGAGATTCCATCTTGATATGGAAACATGAGGCAGAAGGCACATTGGGAAAAACAGTGGCCTTTTGAAAATTTCAATTCCACTTCCAGGAACACATCTCCTCCAACTTGGTCCTTCCAAAACCAGTTCTAGTAAATAGTGATCAAGTATTTAAGCATGTGCCCCACTCTCAAATAAAAAAAGCCAATGTCAGCTATGCATGTCCTTTTCTTCGTAAGTTGGTCAGGGGCATGGGGGCTCTCATAGGTGTTCTCCAGATATTATAGGCTATTATCACTGCTTTTGTTTACATTCCAAAACTTGATGGCAAGTCCCTGTTGCTGAAAACAACACATGTCTTTTGCTGAGTCAGAATACATGAAGAAATAAAATAGATACCAACTTGCAGACTTCATCTTAATTGGCTAAATTTCACAGTGCTGCAAAGTTCAACTTTACCGAGCTCTGAACATTTTATGCTGCAATGATGCATGACCTGGTAAGGAATGCCCATTGGTGCAATAATGTCATGAAATTGATAAAAGTAACTAACTACTTAATAGTTAGATTTAAAGCCTTATTTTAGAGATGGAACCAAGATTCCATTAGCTGGGCCCTGAAACCATAGATGGCTACGTCATATGTCCTAGGAGAGACTAATGGTATTATTCTGCTAAATAGATATAGTTACTAAATTGCCACCTAAGTTGTTATCAATCTACCTATAGCTTTGTACACCTATATGTTTACCTGAGAACCCTCTTTCTGTAGTGAATGGGGACAAATACAGCAACCCACAACTTTTCAATATGCAGAAAATAAATGATTGTGGAGTACTTAATGATAAATAATAAATTTATGTCAAACCCGTCCTCCCAATACTCAGGGTTTGTTGTGAAGAGGACTAAAAACAATTAAGAACTGCAGGTAGTAGACATTTTCAGTGAAACTATTAATTGGAGATAGCAAACTGTTGCACACATTAACTCACAGTGCTGTGACTACATATGCAAGTCTTTGATTTTCCCCTTTTATCCTTATATTTTTATTTGGAAGTTTTTATTGCAGAATCATTGGTCTGGTTTGAGGCCTCTGGTTTCTGCTAAACTATAGATACTGAGTATCCTGTTGTTGTCCTGTGCTATGGAGATCCTGCATCTTTGGTTCTGCAGGACCAGTCCCTTCACATGCTCCAGCAGTTCATAGATGGAGTGGATATTGGATGGGCCAACTCATATCTCTGGTTATGGGCCTGGGTGGTAGCTGGGTGGGTCAGCCTGTCAGCTCTTCCCCAGAGGATGAACTCTCTGACAGATCAAAACAGTCAAAATCCCAGCATGGAAAGTTAGTTATTTAGGATGTTCAATCCTAACCAATAAAGTATTGGGAATAGATAATTGTTGAGGGAGGAATTGTAAGTTCTCTTTAGAGATTTTAGAGATCACCCTTAGAGACTAACCATGCACCTATATCTCTGAATACATAACTGGAACTAATTGGATTCAGTAGGAAGAAATAGAAAGATTTTGTGGAATATAACATTAGAAGGAAAAAGTGGTGATATGGGAAATATTACAATAGGGCAAATACTGGTTGTATTTAATCAAAGCATGCTATATGCATGTATGAAATTACCAATAAAATATATTTAAAAGTCATTATTGTGCTTTTTACCTAGACAACTTATGTATGTTAAGGTCCATAAGCAATTAGGGGACTTCTATCTGTATAAGTTTACTTTCCCTTCTTTCAGCATTCATTAGTTGCCTTGATCTTTGTCTGAAGGTGGGTCCCCTGATATTTTATCCTTGTATGTTAACCTGTCTGCTGTTATGTTCATTTTGCAGAGTGATGTTGGTGCATTTCTTTAACCTGATATGAAGCACTGGGAGGCACCTTGAAGGCTGAGAAAGACAAATCAAGTTCGAGAACATCCTAATCTACAGAGCAAGTTCCAAGACATCCAGGGACACATACAGAAACTCTATGTCAAAAAAATACATAAAACAAAAAGAAAATAAAACTAAAAGAAAAAATGTTAAATTCACTGCTTGAATAGATTCTCATCTTCATCTCATTTGTCCTTGGTGCAGTGTTGTCAGCCTAGGTGAGGTCAATGTGGAATGTTAAGAGAAAAATCCTTAAAGTCATCTATAGCCCAATACATCCCACATTGACCCTGACTGCTGCTCTTGGTTCTGAGTTGAATATGAAATATCACAAGGATTTGAAAAGGCGATTGGACTCTGCCTCAACTTCTATCATTTTAGCTTCTCTCCTAACAGTGTTCAACCGATTACAACATTATTATTAGACTATCTGTACTATTTTCTAGAGTAGCAAACTCATTTCTGACAGCTTCTGTACTGTTTAGGTTTTAGTTGTTTATCATTCTCTCTCATCTTCTTTCCCATCTATGCAACCTCCATTGGCGCCTAAACCCTTGAACTCTCAGGATTTCTCGTCTCACCTTTATATCACATTTTTACCCTCCTCGTCCAACTTCTCTAACTTAAAGCTACTTTCCCCCTTTCTTCATGGGAGAAGAATGTACTATTTTCCCAATTTACAAAATAATATGAGAGAATACACTATGCCTACCTTTTTTTCTTGTTCAGTATTGTCACTTACTCTCTCCTTCTGATTGATAGCTACTGGAATTTTCAAAAGCCATAACATAGGCCATAACATAACACAGGCCAACCTCTAAATAAATTTTGTTGCATTTCAATAACCAATAACATTACTAACAGGATTTCTGAAGCCATTAAAATAAAATTGGTGACATTTTTATCTACTAAAGGATCATTTATTATTGTGTTTATAAACTTCATTTTCTTGCTCCTAGGAAAGTCACATGACTTCTGAACATCTTATTATTTCAGGACTCTGGATTGGTACTATTATTTTCTCTTATGTGACTCAGAAAATGATCTTAGACTTAGCATGCCTGACTTTCCTTCCAAGGTATCATCCCTCAGCAGCACCCAATTCAATCTCCAACAATCAGCTTCACTATTATTTATCCTCATATACTACATATCTATGTCCTGAATAATTAGGGCACTGGATAATTATTATGTTATAATAGCTACTCCTCAATGTTTATTACTCTTCATACATTCTTACTTGCGACAGAGAATTCTTGTTTAATAATCGTGTAGATGAAACTTCCCAGGCATTAATAACATAAATATTCTCAGGATAATCTCAGCCCATCAGGTTCTGTCTTTAATATCCACAAAATTTATGTGGTTCTTAAATCATACAGTATTCTACAAGAGCATTCAATGTCCATGCCCACTTAAGAGAAACAACCCTAAAGTAATGCTTTTATCAACCTGAATGGTGTCTCAACATTTTAGTGTGTTCTTTCTTAGTTTCCCCCAACTCAGCTACTTGCAAGTTCATTATATGAGTTACACAAACAAACAAAAAGCCATGGTGAATGAGAACTGGAGAAATGACTTAATGAGTAAGAACACTGGCTCTTCTCCCAGAGGAGCAGTATTTGATTCCTAGAACCCAGCTGGCCACTCACAACTAAAGTAAAATGAAGTTATTTCTACTTCTTTTCATTTCTATAATTTGGAAACAAAAAAATGGGTGTTTTTCTCTTTGTAGCTTAGTAAGAATCCAACCACTTTTACAGATTTGTCTGTCTGTCCAGAATGGTGTCATTATCCACACTCTACCAGATTACGGCAGCAGCGTTTAAAATATACACAGGTCTCATAAATTGACTTAACATCATTGCACTTTCTCAAAAGCTGGATAATCTTCATCCCTCTTTTCTCTAATAGAAAAAAACCACATTTATATGGAAGGTCGGAATATGCTATGTAGAATAAGGAGCCAACTGATGTCACAGAAGACATTGGGGGAATGTTGAAACTAAGGAACTTTGGAAATATAAATTGAGTAGGTGATAGTTACATGAAGGTTTATGTGCTCTCCTAATTTTATTTCCTCCATTACAATGTAACTTGTGTGGTTACAGACTTTCTTTTTGTTTATTCTTTGCTAGAACAAGAACTCCATTCTTCAACAAGTTACATAAGAGGCAAATGTGTAGGCTTAGGCTAAGGATGGGAGAGACAAAAACATTCTGTTTTAGAACATAAAATCTTTTAATATATTGGGATAAGAGGAGACAGTAAGAAGTTTGAAAATGACACACAAAATTTATGTTTATATTAACAATAAGTAGATTCAAATCAAATATTTATACAGTTTGAAAACATCTAATTGATGCTTCAGGAGCTGCACTAATTGCCTTCTAAAAGTTTGTGAATTGTTGATTTCAAAAGTGCTTTGCTCTTTTAAAGCTGTTTATCTAGTGCTTAATAATAAAGCAAGAAATGTAGACAAAGAAATAATGAATAATCAACAATAATGAGAATAAATTAGAAAATAGAGTCTATGACTTTTTCCAGTTTATTAATGCTTGTAAGGGAAATTGGGAAAACAGATGAAATATGGAAGTGAATATTCAAAAATTTGCTTATTAAATAAGGGGAAATTATTAAAGGAATCATAATTAAGAAAAATATGAAATAGCATATATAGTTTAAATTATAAGCTTCATTTTTATAGTCCATTAAGATACAATGATAATATTATCCAGTGTCATTATTATTTTATGTATATTTATATATTATATGAAATATGCATTGCAAAGCAATGACAAAGCAAACAGAATTTAATTAAAGGAATATGCACAAGAACATTAAAAGTTTCCATTTCCTCTTCATGGTAATTTTCAAAATGAAAAACAATAAAAAGATATTAGACTAATAATTGAAACATTTTAGTCCAATTATGTTTAATGGTTTTGGAACAATTTCATAATGTTGCCCCTAGAGTAAAAGCCTAATAACATATAAAAAATTTTATTCTTCTAGTTATGAAAGTAGAATGTACTCATTATAAAAACATCAAACAATGCAGAAATGTGTGATTTGAAAAGCAACAACATCCCTTGGTAACTCAAGGATTATTGCTTTAACAATTTTGTTTTTATTGGTTCATATTTTGTTAGGTTTTAACATCAAAACAAGGCTTTGTGTAGGCTGACAGGAAGAATTCAAAGGTAAAAAAGACAAAGAGATTAATATACCATAACAGATGGTAACAACTTGGTAATAGCAAGACAAGAGAGATGTAATTTTCTACGAGAAAGAGGAGAAAAAGTAACTTCAGGTGGGAAACATCATAAAAAACCACAGAATATAAAGAATTTGAAATTTACCCCAAAGGACAGATGTATTGTTTGACCTCAGAATATTTATTACACTAAAAGATAAAATGTTAGCAGTTGTAACAGATTCTGGAGTTACAACTACTCAAAAAAGACCAAAGAAATAAAAGACCATCACTACAAAGTTAGCCTCTTCACTGAAGACAGAAAAAATTATATTGTGAGGGTAAGGATGCAAGTGATTCCACCCAGTTTATCTAGATCAGATAAAATGATGTCTGGGATGGTGGGGTGCCGTGTTGTCCTTCTGTATGGATCAAGATAACAGAGCTAACTGGAGGAAAATGTATGGGTGTTCACGTTCAAGAAGCACGGAAATAAAATGATTGGAGTTGGTAGGCACAGAAGCTATTTCATTTGAAGTTATCTGTTCTGGACAGTATTCTAGAGGCAAAAAGTACAATAGTTGGGATGAAGCTGCTATGGTGTTTTAGAGAGAAATAATGTGAGGTAACAAGATCCAGCAAAGCCTATAGAATTAAGAAAGACCTGTTATATTTCAAAAGAAAGAGTAGATGAGCAATTATAGATGTAGAGTTTGATATTTGGTAAAGTAATGAGGAAATGAATAAAGTGTAAAACTAACAAATATGCAAAGGTAAGTAAGTTTTAGACTCATACAATAAAAAACTATGAATTGACTTTACTAATCAAATTTAAAACTTGTATAATAAAATTTAAGAATATGTGGATAAAATCATTTTCAACCACAGTAACTTCAAATATTAAGTTTACATTTAGATATGAATGGTTGAGCAGTCAACATTTGATTATCGCATTATTACTAAAATATGTTTTAGTGTGTCGCTATTCTTAGGACTATTAGAAGAGTCAAAATAAATGTACAACTTCATTGTGGCTGATATTGATCTAGGGTTTCATTTTTGAAAAGTCAGAAATTCAGTTTTGTTTGATTACACAAACCCTTAATACACACACACACACACACACACACACACACACACACACTCACACTATTTAAGGACTGTTTGCTCTTCCAAGAATGAATGACTTGCATTTATCAATTAATACGTGTTATGGGATTTTGATCCCTTTAGTCAATGGCTTTTGGGGATTACCAACCCTAGAGTGCGGCGTTTTATGCAGACAGAACAATTTTTAAGCTGAGGGGAGGCACTCTCATGCTTTCTTGCTCCTGTGCTCAGTGGGGTAGGCAGAGTGGAGCAGGCAGGCAGCCTGCTGCATGTGCTTCTTCGAGGCAACTGGATAAGTAATGGTGTCTAACCTGTTCTGTGTCATTGAGTGTTTACTTCTAATTTATAGCTGAATAAATTCCTGAGAAGCATTACCAGCCTCTCGTGGATGTACACTACAAATGAGTTTCTGCCTCATAGCAAAACAGTCACCAGGTGTGGGACAACAATAGGGACTAATGTTGTCAAAACTTGCTATTTCCCCAAAATTCTATTTCTCTCCTAACTTATTTTTGTCTCCTTAGTACCTTTCTTTGGATAAATATTTTAAAATTTAAACTTTCCATTTTGACATTAATTATGTTTAAGTTTTCAACAGTAAACAATAAATTTTCCTAACAGCAATTTCTGAAGTCTCCAGAATAAAGAAAGACCCTACAACAATGATTCTACCAGGTTCATAATGATGTCATCTATCCAATAAACATCACTCAAAGATCAGCTACAAACTGCTCAAGACAATTCAAGTTTGGAAAGCTTAGATGGCCCACCTTCTTATAAAACTCTAGCCTAAACTTCAGATAAGCCTTACCCACTACTCAGAGACTGGCTACAAATGTTACAGTGAGTCCACTTGAGACGTAACTATTGTTTTAAATTTTACAGGATCCCATAGAGATACTGTCACCCAAAAGACAGCTGGAAGTAATTCTAAGAAAACGGCACCTGCCCTCCCCACGTGGCATGGGTGGTTTTCATTTTTCTCAGGGTTGGTTATGAGTTATTATAGGATAGGGAGCAAAATAATAATAATTAGATTTAGGAATCTTATTTCAATAACAAAAGGGGATACATAGGATAGGGTAACAAGGTATAATAGTGTATCTACTTGTAAACTATTTTAATAGCTATTAGTTTTAGACAGCTTACACTGGTATAGATTCTTGTATATTGATACATATTAAGACTATTTTTACATTCATGTCTAATTTGTAGATTGATACATATTTAAATTTATATTTGTCATATTGTATATATCCCTATTTCTGGTTACAATATTTTTGTACACAAATGTAAAATTATTTTTGCCATTTTGTATGTATGTTTCTACTTATGCTTACGATATTTTGTATATTGATACAAATTAAATATATTTTGTCATATTACAATATTCATTTTTACCCCTGATTAAGATATTTTTGTATATAGTTACAATTTTGAGATCATTGTCCTTAGACTGTAAAAATTTTACTTTAGTCTATAAGCTATATAGGTTATTAAGAATTTCAGGTAACTAATTAACCATGATTGTCATACTTATGTTAGTTATCCTCTAGATGGACAGAAATGTACTCCAAATAGGTAGGTAATCATCAAAGACTTCAACAACCTACAGTATATGACATTTAAATTTTTTAATAATTTAGATTTTTCTTGATGTGAGACACAACTGCTCTTGGCAGCACCAATCTACTCCCAACAAAATAATGGGCACTGAAGACATTCCATACAAAACTTGTTTTCTTCTTGGGAAAACTGACCCATTGAGCAGAAAACTACCCTTGCCTGAACTGATGACAGTAAGCACACTGTCCAATCTGAATAAGCAGAATAAGAAGACAAGCTACTGCTGAATCTTGCCAAGACAGAGTTGGACAGTACTTCAAATTAACCTGAAAGGAGGTGCTCTCATGCTCTCTTTGGTGGATGGAGCAGAGTGGCCAGGTGGCCTGCAGCCTGTGCTTTTTCAAGGCAGCTGGATCAGTGCTAGAGTCTAATCCATTCTTTGTCAGTGAGTGCATACCTAAATAAATTCCTGAGAATCTTTACCAGACAGTCTTGGATTCATGCTACAAACACATTTACATGTTCCTGTGGATGCAGAATCTTTTCATTTTTTACTATTAGAACCATATGTCTTCTATATCAACCTCACAAATTTCAACACTTTTTTTAAATTAGATTCATGTTATACACGATCTGGTAAGAACCTCCAAAACAGTATTGAAGATATATACCCATTTACCAATATTAAAAGAGACCAGCAAACTAGTAGAATTATGAAAGAACCATGAACACATGACTTCATGACATTAACCTGTACAGCTATATCATCCTCACCCTCTTCTCCCAAGATTCAGGGAAGATTGAAGAAGAGGAAGTAACTTTAAGTTCCTGATATCAAGAAAAGCGTTGAGACCTGAACAGGCTGTCAAACTTATGAATGCACAATAGCTGTGGTTGCCTGCACAAGGTCAAGTCATAAACATTATGGCATGTGTGTGGAGAGACTCACAAGGCACCATCCATAGTGGATGAAATATTGCTGGTACAGAGGGAGGAATAATCAATTATCTTTAAAACTGTGACCCTTAGTGGTTTTAAAACACTCTATTGTGTAGCTCTACCCTTATACATACACAGATAACACATGAAATGAAAAAATATTAATCTATTTTAACTGCTTATATAGTTTTATATTCTCATGGTTCTTTTACATCTATTATTACCACTCCCAAACATTCCTATCCCCCTGATCTCATAGGAACTCTCAAACACAGGCTGATATAACACAGAGAAGACAAAGATCACCGATCCAGTGGGGCATCCCATTCTCTAGGCCCTGGGTACCTTAGCAAAACCCAGGGCTCCTCCACCATCTGCCTCAGCTTCTCTAATCAGTCGCCAGGCAAGCTTCCTGCACCTAGGTTGTTCCAACACTCCCACTGCATAAATTGGACCCTGCAAGCTTTAAGTCCCACTCTGACCCCAAACTCTCCTATCACCTGTGACTTCAAGGGGACTCTGAAGGACAGGCTGCAACTGCACAGAGAGAACCAAGAGAGCAGACCAAGGGAGCAGAACAAGATATTGGAACAAAAGAGCAGGCCAAGAGAGACCTCAGCAGCTCCCAGAGACACAGATAGCAACAGTAGAGAGCAGTCAAGAACAGCTCCCAAAGACACAGCCAGCAACTACAAGGACTTGATTAAGAGTTAAAAAAGTGCCCCCACCAATTGGAGGAAAATATGGGTAGGCAACAGTGCAAGTATTCATTCAGCATCCTAAAAAGAATCATAGTACCACCAAAAACCAGTGGTAATACAATAGGAAGACTTGAATATCCTAACCCATTAAAAGCAGAAGAAATAGATTTCAAGTGTAACTTTATGAGGATGATACAGACCCTTAGAGAGGAAAGAAAAAATTCCCTTAAAAATGGAGGAAAAGACAAACAAAAAATTGGAAGAAATCAATAAATATATTAAAGAAAAATAAGAAAAAAATCAAACCACTCAAACAATTCAAGACATGAAAACTGGAATAGAGGCAATAAAAAAACACAAATTGATACATTCTGGAAATGGAAAATATGGGTAAACAGCAGGATACAAGATCAACTAAAAAAAATCAGTATCCCTCCTATAAATAAAGATATTCTGTAGATAAAGAAGTTGAGAAAGAAGTTAAAGAAACATTACCCTTCACAATAGCCACAAATAACATAAAATATCTTGGGGTAACACTAACAAAAGAAGTGAAGGAAGTTTTTGACAAGAATATTAAATCTGTGAAAAAAGACATTGACCTGGGCGGTGATGGCGCATGCCTTTAATCCCAGTACTCAGGAGGCAGAGGCAGACGGATCTCTGTGAGTTCAAGACAAGCCTGGGGTACAAGAACTAGTTCTGGGATAGGCTCCAAAGCTACAGAGAAACCTGTGTCGAAAAAAAAACAAAAAAAAAAAGAAAGACAATGAAAAAGATTTCAGAACATGGAAAGATCTCCCATGCTTTTGGATAGATAAGATCAACATAAGAAAAATGTCAATCCTACCATTAGAAATTTATAGATTCAATGCAATCTCCATCAAAATCTCAGCACAATTCTTCACAGACTTTAAAAGAATAATACTAACTTTCATATGGAGAAACCAAAAAAAAAAATCCAGGAGAGCCAAAACAATACTGTACAATAAAGAAACTTCTGGAGGAATCACCATCCCTGACATCAAGCGCTATTATAGAGCTACAGTAATGAAAACAGCTTGGTATTGGCATAAAAACAAGCAGATTGACCAAGGTAATCATATCGAAGACCCAGATTAAACCACAAACTTATGAAAACCTGAATTTTGACAAAGAACTAAAATTATATAATGGAAAAAAGAAAGCATCTTTAACAAACCATGCTGTCATAACTGGATGTCAACATGTTGAAGAATGAAAATAAACCCATACCTATCCCCATGCATATAGCTCAAGTCCTAATAGATTAAAGACCTCAATATTAATTCTACCACACTGAACCTGATAGAACAAAAGTGGGAAGTAGCCTTCAATGTGTGGGCACATGAGAACACTTCATAAATATAACATCAGTGGAACAGACACTGAGAGCAACAATAAATAAATTGAACCTCCTGAAACTGATAAGCTTCTGTAAAGCAAAGGACACAGTCAATAAGATAAAATGGTAGCCTAATGAATGGGAAAAGATCTTCGCCAACACCAGACAGATGACTGATCTCCAAAATATATAAAGAACACAAGAGATTAGAGATCAAAATTTCAAATAATCCTATTAAATAATGGAGTATAGATATAAAGAGAGAATTCTCAACAGAAGAATCTCAACCTGCAGAAAGATACTTATGGAAATGTTCAACATCCTTACCTATCAGGAAAATGCAAATCAAAATGACTCTGAGATACCATCTTACCTCTGTCAGAATGGCTAAGATAAAACACACCCATAATTTATGCTGGAGAGGAATACGGAAAACACTTCACATTGCTGGCAGAAACGTAAACTTGTAAAGCCACTTTGGAAATCAGTATGGCTGTTTTTCAGAAAACTGGAAACAGCCTACCTCAGGGCCCAGCAAAACCATGCTTGGGCATAAACCCAAAGGATGCTTAATTGTACTACAAGGACACATGTTCAACTTTGTTCATAGCAGCATTATTTGTAATAACCAGAATCTGGACACAACCTAGGTGTCTCTCAGCTGAAGGATGGATAAAGAAAATGTGGTACATTTACACAATGGAGTTCTACTCAGGACGAAAAACAAGGATATCTTGAAATTTGCCTGCAATGGATGGAACTAGGAAAAAAGAAGCATCCTTAGTGAGGTAACTCAGACCCAGAATAATTATAATGTTTTTAATTTCTTCTTTAACTGATGTGGGAATACCCTCTCCGTGCTGTGATTACTATTAATGAATAAAGAAACTGTCATGGCCTGTTGATAGGGCAGAACTTAGGTAGGCAGAGAGTACTGGACTGAATGCTGGGAAAAAGAAGGGTAGAGGCAGTGAGAGACACCATGAAGCCCCTGGAGATAGATGTGCTAAAACTTTGCTGGTAGGTCATGCTTTGTAGTGTTGCACAGATGATTAGAGATGGGGTTAGACTAAGATGCAAGAGTTTGCCAATAAAAAGTCAGAGCTATTGGGCCAAGCAGTTTTAATTAGTACAGTTTCTGTGTGATTATTTTGGGACTAAACTAGCCAAAAGGCCGGGACAAACAAGCGGGCCCTCCTTCTACATTTAACATTGGAAAATTATAAGAAAAACTTCAGGAAATAATTCACATGTAATGATAAAGGAAAGAAAAACAACCATAATCAAGTAAAATAAGTGTCATGGACTCTAAAATCAAAACAAAAATCATGCATCATAGCTTCTGTATGCTAAGATTCTGAAATATAATACTAAAATATGGGGAGACTAGTGTAATGAAAGCGAATGTAATTAGATGCTCTAGTTTCTACAAAGACATGTAATCCTTTCCAACAAAGAACTGCAATCAATTTTTTATGTAAGATTAGTAGATTATCTTTGTGGATTCCTGGGAATTTCCATAGCACTAGGCTTTTCCTTACCTTCATAATGGCTCCCTCTATCAAAATATCTTTCTCGTTGATCTCCCTCTAAGCCCCTCCCAACTCAGTCATCTTGATCCCTAATGTTCCCACCTCATCCCTTTCCTTCTACCTGCTTTTACAGTTTACCTAGGAGAGCTAAACTATTTCTTCTTCCTGGGGTTTTACATGCTTGTACCTCTCTTATGGTCCTCCCTTTTACCCAGATTTTCTGGGGTTGTCATTTGTAACCTAGTTGTTCTTTGCTTTGTATCTAATATCTACTCTGTCTCTCTGGGTCTGGGGTACCTCACACAGGATGCTTTTTTTCTATATCCATGCATTTGCCTACAAATTCCATTATGTCACTGATTTTTTTAGCACTAAGTACTACATCATTGTGTAAATGTGTCACATTTTTATTGTCTATTCTTTCATTGAAGGAAATCTAGATTGTTTCTAGGATTTGGGCTATTACAAATAAAGCTCCAATGAACTTATTTGAGCAAGTGTCCTTGTGGTACAGTTGAGCATCTTTTGGGTATGTGTCCAGTCCTAGCATTAGTGGATAGAATACCTGAACTGAACTGTCCCTGTTATCTGATTAGTGGCTTCCCTGCCCTCACAGAACCTACATCAAGTAACTAATGGAAACAGATGTGATCCACAGTAAAGGACTGGGCTGAGCACCTGGAGTTCAATTGAGGAGTTGGAGGAGGGATTATATGGGCAAAGAGGGTCAAGGTCATGATTAGAAAAATCATAGATACTGCTGACCCAAGGTAGTGGGAGCTCACAGACTCTGGATTGAAAGCTAGGGGGTCTACATGGAACCTAACTAGGTCTTCAGAATGTGGGTGACAGTTGTGTGACTTGTTCTGCTTCTGGAGTCACTGGCAGTGAAAACAGAACTTATCCCAGGTTCATGAACTAGTTTTTTGAAGCCCAGTCCCTGTGGTGGGTTACCTTGCTCAGACTTGATGCATGAGAGGAGAGGCCTGATCCTACCTCAACTTGGTATACCAGACTTTGTTGATGTCACAAGTGAGGCCTTGCCCCTCTACAGAGTGGATGGGGGATGAGATGGAGAGTTGAGGGGAGAGAAGGGGAGAGAGAGAGAACTGGATTTGTAATGTAAAATGAATAAAATAAACAAAATAAAAAAAGATTAGGAGGAAGTGTCCAATCAAACTTGTGACTTTTCAAATGAAGTATCTGAGGCCTGTGAAGATAAATTTTTTCCTCTGCTATTTAATGAGTCTTTGAAAAGATCTTTCTCTACTTCTCATTTCTCTAATTTGACAACTTCTGCACAAAGGTATTGGATGGTTTCATCCTGCAGAAATAGCTGCAAGCAGCTTATGCAGCAGACGTTGACAAGGACATAGCATAATCATTGTCTAAGTAAAAATGGAAGTTATATTTCTTGACTGTGCCACTTATGCTATTGTTTTCTTCAAAGGAAATACTTGAAAATCTCTGTTTACAGCTTCTACGTATGTTTCTGTTTATTAAACTTCTTAATAAAACACCAATTTAGAATTGCAGGACATGCAAACTGTGCTGAGTCACCCTCAGCCACAGTCAGAGTGCTATAGGGAAAAGTTTTTGTTTTGCATTTTCCCCTGGTTTCATTTTTGGGTTCCTGTCCCTGTCAGCCTTCTTTCTTCAAACAAAAACAAATGCAGAGAATTTCCCATGTTTTATTAATGATTCTCTGCCTACCCATTCTGTGATGCAAGCCACACACTCAGAACACCAGAACTTGGGAAGAAGACACAAGAGGTAAGGATCAGGAATTCAAAGATAATCTCTAATCAGTTGTTCCAAATGCACCTTGTTATGTGTCAACATTCCCACCTCAAGAAAAAAAAATATGATAGTAGGAGCCACCCTCAATATTCTTGGAAATTTACCCCTTTCACATATCAATTGATTAACAATCTTCATTTCATCAAGTATCCTAACTCTTTGACTTATAAGACATACACAGTTGAAAGCAGTAGCATTTTGTGAAGTTTATTACACTGTTAATATTTAATAAAGATTGATGAATATGTGAAAACATCTTATGTTCCTTTTGACCCATGTTGAAAGTGAGGATCAGGGACCTTAACCAAATGATGCAATGGATAGTTTTATGCTCCCTCAGTCATAAGCTTTGTATTTTCAAACCTCTAAAAAAATCACATTAGGATTGTTAACTTTTAATTAGTATAAATTATTATATGTCATCTTACATCCCATCCACAGATACTGGCTGTTACCACAAACTTTCACTGGTTTAGGGTCTGTATCCTAATTCTTAGAAATATCAGAGAAATTCTTGAAATCATCAAAATTGTTACTTTTAAATAGGGCACCATAGATGCAAGACAAGTACTATTTCAACTAAGTTATATCTCCCCACTCTCTTTCATTTTAAAATAAAGGTACTTGCTTGCTCACTAAGTCATGAGATTCTAGAATATTAAAACAGTTAGCTTCCAAATGTTCTATGTGTTAGTCCATGCAGATGCCTAACTAATTATATGCCATATTGTTAGTGTTTTATCCATTTCACCCTTCTTAGAGGTAGGTGCTTGTTTATCACATTTGAAATACCTCTACTCTATGGCGATACTCTATTTTTTTGTACTTATGTTGTCAAATTTCATTTTCTGGTTTCGCTATCATCATAGAGTCTCTGTGGTTTGAAGTCCTGATAATTCTTCATTGTGGTTTTCCCCAATGCTGTGACTAAAAAATGCTATCTAGAGCCTTCCTATTTCAGATTAGGGCAGCATTAAAATTCCACCGTATTTAAAGAAATAATACATGAATGAAGATAGCTTTAATCTTCTCTTTTTTTATTTTAAATGTTTTTGAAATATAAACATTCATATTTCCAGAATGACATAGATGGATTTTTATTGTTTATGAAGCTAACATTGTTTTCTATCATTCATATTTTGTTCTTGAATCATGCCTGTTAGTAATGAAACAGATCAAATGAATTTTCTTTTAGCACTATAACAATAAAATGTTCTTAAGGCATAGAAGTAGCCAAGTAGCTCAGTATTAAAATTCATTAACTTACACCCCAGGAGATGATTCTATATAGGCAAGTTTCATGTAAAACTGACACCTCCATTCTTTTTATTCAATTTTTAAAAACCAAATTAAAATGTGCTGTTCAATATTCTGCACACACAGTGTTGATTTTGTTTTTATGTGAAGCCCTTGGCTCAAAGTCTTCAGTTTTCAATGGAAGGACAGAAATATGAATGCCCTGGTGGCACAATTTGCAGCTTGTTTTTGTATTTCAGTGTCATATTTTATGTTGTCAGACTCTCAGAAACATAAACGAGAAATAGATCCTGATTGTATTAAATGTCATGAGTCATGGAGCAAACACCTTTGTTAAAAGCGAGATTAGTTAAAATATGAATCAGTGACTGTACCATTAGGATGCAGACAGTTTATTTTTGTTTATTTTCCCATAAAACCTTCCATCATTTTCATAACAATAACCTGAAACCTTCTTATTTTCTACTCTCTTTATTAACTTGTCTGCTCTTTGAGATCAGAATTGCTTTTGTAGTGGTTATTTTAAATAACATCATCAATATATTTTGCATGAATAAAGAAATAGAAGAATGAACATATAATCCTTTAATTGAACCTTTTTATGTTAAAAATTGTAGTAAGAAGTGCAGGCTGTGTTCCCAGCACCTGAGAGGAGAGCCCAGCTCCTAGACGCTGTGCTAGCTTACACTTGAAATAACCACA
>JAQHUG010000018.1:13286176-13315229 GCA_028555095.1 Dicrostonyx torquatus | reverse complement strand
ACACATGCAAACACAACAAACAGACAAACACAGAACACACACATATGAACACACACACATACATTAACACATATACATCACACCACACATACATATGCATCAAAATTAAATAAATTATTTTTACTCAAATCAAGAGAAGGAAAGACAAGACAATATCCTTAGTGAAAATCTTCTGAGGCCTTCTAACCAAACAACACACACACACACACACACACACACACACACAAAATGCACCAACTACCTCTGTAAGATATAATTATTTTTTTAAATGAGTAGATATTTCTATTGGACTTCTAATATTGTTTACAAACAAACATAGAAAAGATCAGCTACTGTTGAATTTGAATACACATGGAGCCTCACAGCAGAGAAAAGATGAACTATTAAGAGTATTTGATCTATTTGAATTGAACTGACAGAATTCAAAGAATTTCTATAACACAAGAAAATATTTAAATCAAACATTCAAATATATTTACTAAGAACCATGTATAATATCTTAAAGATTTTTGTTGGTTATCTTTTTGGTTTGAATTTTTATGTTTTTGTTTGGTTGTTTTATTTTTGAGACACTGACTCTTGTACTTCAGGCTGGTATGGGATTTTATGTTTACAAGGCTGTACTTGATCCTTCTGCCTTACCCTTGGAGGCTGGATTGAAGGCAAGGACCACCATGCCTTCCTAAGAAACATCTGAAAAGGAAGAAAGATTATACAATTTTCCCACCTAACTTAAAGTTATTCCTGAGGGAAAAAAATGTAGAAAATAAGCACATAAAAACTGCAACCAAAACCTACTGGTACTAGTTGCAACACACTAAAACTACTCTTTGAGAGTGGTAAGAAAGTTATTAAATTCTGAAATCATCCATTTTATACCATTAGAAACAAATGAAAAAAATAAAACACAGATACTTCCCTTAATGAAACAGTGAGGACGGCTTATGAGAAAAGAATGCTCTCCATGTAAGATACACAAATATTTTGAATATAATTTATTTGTGTGGAAAAGTTAATCACCTTTCTTATGTGTTTTTCTTATGCCTGTAACCTCTAGTGAAAAGTACAGCTTTCTGCATTTGAGGTTTACACTCCCATTTTCTGACTTTCTCACATAAACTGAAAATACCTTTCCAAAATGTGCCTTTCCAGAGAAGCTGGAGAAGATCAGAGAAGTTTTTGTGTGGTAGGTTGTAGGCAACACCTCCCATGCACACATCGCATAAATTTCACCGGAAATCTCAAGTCAAATCATAAAACCTTTCTTTAATATTCATTTAATAAAGTCTTAATTTTCTCGAAATATTTCTGAAATGTCATTTTTCAGGGAAGTGTTCACCTTCCCCCTCAGACAGAAAAAATAAGATCTTCTATTATATAAGCCCATCACTCTCCACCTCTTCATCTTTTCAAAAATTGGATCATCATTTTCTTACATAATACTTCCAATGAAGTCTTTTAAATTTTGTTCCATGTTTTGATTTTTCTCCCATTTTCTCAATTTTGTGTGTGTTCTCATGTTGATCTAAACTCCATTGATTAGTTCATGTTGTTGAGTTCCTAGAAGCTCATCATTCTTGGTGTTTTTTGTTTTTTTTTTTTTTTCTGGAGTAGAATGTTCCTTTAACTATTAACAATATGTCTCATCTTGCTATTTTGCAATGACCATATGTATACTCTCCTCTGTTGCTAAACTTTTATGTTGCATTCTTTTCTTTTAAAAGATGTCTAAAACATACTTCTAAATTCCACTTTTTATTTTTTCAGTGATAGTACGTGTACCCACATTTGTATGTGTACTTTTGAATTTTGATTGGCCTCTCTTCAAACATAAGGTCGGTCATCCGTTTTACTTGTTTTCTCTTCTTCATTCTCATTTCCTCTTTCACAGCTACTTAAGACAAAATGTATTAATGGAAAAATTGAACCCTTTGCTCCAAATTACAGTAAAGAACATGTTGGTAACGTCTTTATGTAGAGACAAGGATTCAAGTACATCAGAATGTGCTGACGGTTGTATTGGCCATGGTGTTTTGTCACAGAAATAGAAGCCCTAAATAAGATAAAAACTATGAAAATGTACAACAAAAATAAGTAAATAAGAGATGTCTGCCAGTCAACTAGGGGATAGAGAGGCTTATTTGACTTACACATTCATATCATTGTTCATCACTGAAGGATGATAGGGCAGAAACTAAAACAAGGCAGAAACCTGGAGATAGAAGCTGATGCAAAGGCCATAGAAGGTACTCATCAATGGTTTTGTTCACCTTGCTTTCTAAAAGAACCTATGACCACCAGTACAGGGATAATGCCAGTCATCACAAATTGGGACTTCCCCATTAATCACTAAGAAAGTGACTTAGGGCTGGATCTTATGAAGGCATTTTCTCAACTGAGATTCCTNACCATAACATTAAAAAATTTTTCATTACATGCAAATATTAATAACTTCTTCCATCATCTATCTCAGAAAATCAGAAAACTCATTCAAAAGTAAAACAAATTGTACCAGAAATCTTCGAGACTGGCTGGTGAGTAAGGCCATCATGGTCCCGAGTGTGCTCACTTGTAGTCCCACAGACCAGAGTCACAAAAGCTGTTCTTTCTGTCTTGCTGTCAATCTCATAAGTTACTTCCCACCCACAACACTTCTATGGCCCTGTTCTACTCATTCAGTCTTGAATCTTGCCTGCCATGGCTTTCCCCATGTGGCCCAGATAGTTTTGTTCATATAAGTCACTTAGCTTCTACCCTGATTTCTCATTAGTTCCTCCTTAAGTCCCAGCCTATGTGACATAATTGCTCCAGCAGTATCTCAGACACCCTCCAATTTTATGTCACCCCCATACTATACCTTGGTCCTTCAGCATCAGTTTATATACTTGCTTCTTCCCAAAGCCAACCAGAACGCAGTCCTGCCTTAGGATTCTACCCTGGTAAGGCAGCAGCACATTACAATAGAGAAAACACCTAAATCCATCTGCCCAGTGTACATCACAAACACACAAATTGGATACAGTAAGACAGTGTTCTTCCCCCACAAATACCTACATTTATGGCAACATTCTCTAAGAAGAGTAACTTACATGAAATTCAAGGGAGCAAGTCAAAAAAAAAAAAACAATTTTAAAACTACTTAACAAACTCTGAACATTCAAATAAGATCCACATAGACATGTGAACAGAGAGAAGAGGAATATACTAAGTTAAGTGGAAGAAATTACAAAAATCTTAATTAAATAATTAGAATATCTCAGGGTAGAAAAATAGAATGTAATGAAGAGAAAGACATGCTAAAGAAAAACCAACCTGAAAGAAACAGGAAATCAAAGAGTCAATGAGGCTAATAGATGGCAATGGAAAGTCTCACAAGCATAATAGGGCTCAAAGGAGACATACTGTCAGTGGTGGAAGAAGGCACAGAGGAACTAGATCATCCAGTCATGGAAAAAATATATATAAATGCTAAACTGGCAGTGTTGGTACAAGCCTATGCCTTTGATCTCAACACACCTCTGTGATTTTGAGGCCAGCCTAGACTACAAAGGGAGTTCCAGTATAGGGAGGATTACACAGAGAAACCTTGTCATAAAAAGTCAAATGTCATCATCAACAGCAAAAGTCAAACAAACAAACAAAAAGACAACGGCTGCATAATGAGAACAAAGTCACCACACCAACATGGATGTGAAGAATTTCATAAAGCAACTTACTGATAACATTTCATAGGCAATCAATAGTTATTGAGAAAGGGAGAATTAGTCTTCAATGGGGATAGGTGTCTTAACAGGTGATCCAATCCAACATGGACAGCCGTAAACACAAACAGATGAGGGATATGTATGTGTGTGATAATAATTATAGAAGTCAGGATTTAAGGAAAATTTGAGGGTACAATAGGAGTTGGAGGTAAGGGAGGTGTGAAAATAAAATAAAACATATTAATTTTGATATTCTCAAAAATTAGTCAAATTAAAAAAGAAATTCTTCAGGATTTTCAAAGGTTTTGTATTTAAGCCACACAAAAAAATATTGTACCCAGTACTGCTGATTTGAAAGCACCAAGATTTAATAGTTAGAAAAGCAATGTAGTGAAATATACAGGAACTTTGTGGCACTATAGGCATGTGATATATAGACATATATGCAGGTAAAACAACGACACAAATAAAAACAAAAAGAAATAAATGTTTTAAAAATTCTTATCTAATTCCTAATGATTATTCTGGAGCCTTTACAGTCATTACTTAAGAATTATATATGCGCTGTGACTCAATGCACCTATAGAAACCCCAATAAAAACAATTGTCTTATCTAAATGGATTTGCAATCAGTCATGTAAACAAATGCGTTTTTTTCCTCATAAGGTTCAGCTAGATGATGTTGCTTTCCAAGAGTTAAAGTCATAAATTGAGGCTCAATATATCACCATTCTGTAAAACGAACATTTTGTCCCTAATAGCTCCAAGTGAATCTTCTCCAGTTAACTAGAATGAACTTGGGAAAATCCTTATACCTGACCAAGAGGAGTGTAATAAGAATCCAGAAGATGGTTTTAGATTTTTTTATAGTATTCTAATATCTAATAAGACAGGTCCACTTGTAATCACAACCATTAAGTTCAGAAATCACAATGGCTCAGATCATGTGCAATTTCCCATATGAGTCATTATATTGGATGAAAAAGAAACAAAAGGAAATGCAACTTCTTGAATGTTTATGGCAGACTAATGTAGAGAGGTAAGCAGGAACAGAGCCCATAATTAGAAGTTCATTTTTCTTCATGGAACAGTTGAAGGCTTCAGTATCTGTATTTCCACAGTGATTATTTTCCCTTCTCTCTCTTCCCCCTTCAAATGGGAAGCAGAAGTTGTAAGCCAGGTTTGCAGTTTGATTCTTCACAGATTATGGAAAAATCAGAATTCTTTCATAGTAAGACAATGAATGGGTTAGGATTTCACTTATTACTTAATTTGAGGAAAACAGGAAAGTAACCATACTTCATATATCATGAGAGAGAAACTAATAGACTGGTCTATACATTGTCTAATGGTAAATTTAACCCATCTTTTATGGGCTACACCTGCTCTATGTCATAAGACTGAATTACTTAATATCTACAGTCTTGGCTTTCTCACCCTCACAGTGGTTCTTAACCTTTAATGCTGTGACCTTTTAATATATGCCTCTGGGTGTGGTGACTCTAACCATGAAAATATTTTCATTATTACTTCATAACTGTAATTTTGCTAGTCACTAATCATAATGTAAATATTCTTGAAGATAGAGTTTTTCAGTGGGGTGTGACCCCCACTGTTGAGAATGACAGCTTTAAAAATGTGTTGGAGCCTACAAGACTATACACTGAATGCAGAGCTGACAGACCAATAGGCAGATCCATGGGAAGTGTAAACGTACATGGCCATATGGAGCAACTCATTCTGCAGAGCTGCAGAAAGACTTGTATTTTGGAAAAGTCATGGTTTTATCTGTAAAATCCTTGTGAAGCCACAAATTTTCCCTTCAAAATGGGATTCATTCCCAGAACACCTCAGCAGTGTAACCTCTACACAGGCAGTGAAGTGACCTTGCTCCGTTCGCCCACATCATGAGGTCTTGGAACAATGGCATTCACTCTTTGTTCTAACAATCAGACTTACATAGAGTCAGTTCTACAAAATTCCCTGCTAACAGACCACATAGGAATTTCTAAAGAAAACAGGCACAAGCAGGAAGGCATCATGCCCCACTTTTGCTAACAAACAAATCTGGGTGTCCCCAAAGCTGGTTATTACAAAAGAGATTAGATGAGGAAAATGGGTAAATCCAGGATTCAGGGATGTTTAGTAACTTTATCTAATGGTTTGGAATGTCAGGTACTTCCCCTTGAATGCTGGCTCTTTCCCGGGTGGTGTCACCTGTTCCAGAGTACTGCTTTGTCATGTTCTACCTGCAACTCATTTTAATTTTAATATGCATATTATCATTGTCTTTGCTAGTAGAATTTTCCAACTATGTCTAAAAAATAGAAAACTTGTAGAGAGCAGCCCTTACTATTTCTCCTCCTCACTACTTCTTCCCCTTACTCTCCTTCCTTCTTCTTCTTCTTCTTCTTCTTCTTCTTCTTCTTCTTCTTCTTCTTCTTCTTCTTCTTCTTCTTCTTCTTCTTCCCCTTACTCTTCTTATTCTCCCTCTCCTACATGCTTCCTTCAATTCATTTTTCTCCACTGGCACAAAAAATAAAGAAGATGGAGAGGTAACACACTTAAGTTAGTATTTTACCCTCAGATACTTACTGGCCATAGACTTCCAATTCTGAGCCTGAGGGGATACTGAGGATGGTACTCAAGGTCTCCAATAAAAAAATGCTACCAAAAAATGGCTACAGTAAAGATTTGTATTCCTCTGCTTTGACTCCAACTATTATTTCTTCATCAATATGATTCTATTTATTGCTATTGGAAAGTATTTATCTGATTTCTTTATTCATTATGACCCAAGAGTTAAAATATTTCTCTATTGCTTGACCATGGGTAATTCATCATACATTTTTTAATTCTGTGACTCTGCTAAAAACTTTTCTACAATTTCTATTACATTGTCTTTGATGGTCGCTTTATACAATCTATTTCCTGAGAGTGAAAGATTTACTCAAGGTAACAGAAAAAGTCAAGAATTGAACTGAGTATGGTTGTACCTACATGACTATAGTCCCAGCATTTTGGAAACTGAGAGAGGAGAAGGATCACTTTGGTTGAAGGACTTGAGACTACAAAGCATATGCAGAAGTTGTGTGTGTGTGTGTGTGTGTGTGTGTGTGTGTGTGTGTAGTGAGAGAACATTCAGGAAATAACATGTTAATATTACTTTTATGGGTCAAAATAATCTCTAGTTCATTTCATTTTCTTCCAGGTAACAATAGTGTAAAAAGTATAAAAAGTTCAAAATTAAATAATATATGAAGTTCATACAAATGAATAAATTTTAAAATTCTTCCAATAAGTTTTATTAAATTATGCATGAAAGGCCCTGTGAGTTCTTTGAAACACAGCAATTACACTTTTGATAATAAATCCTGAAGTGTTTGGAAGGAAGAATATAAATAAAAGATACAAGCAAAATGCAAAATGTACCAGGATTTTCTTTTAGGATATTAATAAGCTCCCAAATCATGACACAGAGACTTCTTATGAGTTTTTGTGCTTGGCCATATCTTATGCTTGCCCGACTAGCTCTTATAACTTAACATGTTTCTCTTTATCTGTGTTATACCTCAGGGCTTTTTACCTTTTTTTTTCATATATCTTACTTTCACTGCTTCTTGTGTCTGTCTGGTGGCTGCCGGCTTCTTGGCCTGGGTTTGTCCCTCATTCTCTACTCTTTCTTTTCTTCCTCCTTCATTATTTTTGTGCCTAGATTTATTTTCCTACTTATTCTTCTGATTTCCAACCCCAAATATCCTTACTCGGTCTTGCTATTGGCCATTCAGTTGTTTTTTAGACAAATTAGGTGCCTTAAGTAAGCAAGGTGAAACAAATGCAACACATTTTTACATAATTTTACATACCCTTATATCATTAAACAAATGCAGCACAAGCAGATGTAACACACCTTTTCCCAGTTAATATAATATTCCACAACAGCAAAAATGTTGAACTAGAATTTGAATTGATAAATTGGCTTGTATCCCAAGTATTCACCTTATAAAAGAAGCACCAGTATATTAGCAAATCTTATATTTGCTGTTACTCTGTCTCATTACTCTGCTTTTTATGCTTGGAACTGTTCTTTTCAACCAACAGTAGAATGTTAAATGTCTGATTTCAAAGACTGAGGCCTGTATCATAACAATACTCTATAGCTGAAGGAACAGATACTTTGAAAACGGAAAATGGATGACTGTGGATAAAAAACAAGGTCAGGAGACATAAATGGGAAGGAAAAAGAGATGACATTACAGGCAGCAAAGAGGAGGAGAGATCAATAACACTAAGAATGTTTTATAGAGGCATAGGGAATTATATTATTTAATGTTTACTCAAAACTGCATACACACACACAAACACACAGGTATGTAAGTTATTAAACTCAAAGTGACAATGCTCACTTAACCATTATAGACTATCTCACAAAACTCTTAGAACAAGCATAATCTGAAATTCTTTTGAGTTGTTGTTCTTAGAATACCAAGCAATGCACACAATAATATGGGTTGCTGCACCTGCCCTTGACTGCTTCTAAGAGAGTAAAGGTAAGACCCTATTGATGAAGACACCACATACTTTAGACACAGAACTTAGTGGATTCAGTTTGGATCTGAATGCAGAGCCACCTTTCTCAGGACCCCATTCATATAAGTGAAGGAATCATGCAGTTCCCCAATGGAGAAAAGCAAGCAATAGTCCTATCCAGCTATAAAATCTATAAACCACAACAAAATCAAACACTACAAGCTATTCCTAAAGGTTCATTGGTGGTATTTATATCCTGGTATTAAATAATAGCCACCTAACTAAGTAGTTAGCTAACTACTTAGGTGAGGCTGGTGAGGCCAGAAAGCATGAAGGAGAACCCAACCATCTGCAGCTGCATTCTAACGACACTTGTTCCTGCAACCACAGACAGGTACACCTTTCACTTCTTTCCAAGGAGCTTCTTCTCTTTTCAGTAGACAGAAATCATTAGAGAAAGCCACAAGACGTCAAAAAAAAGGGATCAATGGATTATAGAGTGCCCAATTTTAAATAAAGCCTTTATACAGTTTCAACTTGGAAGGCTCAGAGAACACTGAAGAAAATGGGGCAGTAATTTTCTAAGAGCTGGAGGCCCTGGACAATTGCCTCCTAATGTTATCTTAAAAATAAGCAGAGATTCGGGCGCAGGGCCCTGCCCGGGTACTGGATATTTTCCCAGCCCAGCCCAACTCCCCTTCCAGCTCTGGGGTCCTAGGACATCACAAAGCAGCAGGCTCCAGGGCTAAGGCTCTGGGGATCTGGGAGTGAGTTCAAGGAAGCAGGAGTTATTTGTGCCAAGGTGCTACCTCCACGAAGCCTGCACTTTTGCCTCTGTGATCCTGGAGCATCANTCAATGATGGACACGATGAGCTGCAAGATGAATAATTCTTTCCCTACTTATGCAAAACAAAGTAAATCTGTCACCTAATTTAGCCAGATAATTTTTTTAGTATTTTTGAACCTGGAAAGGATAGAAAGTTAGATAGCCTTGTGATTTTCTGATTTATTTAGAGTCTCTCTAGTTAGACAGTAATTTTTATAATTTATGCTGTTCTACATTTATTTTTCACTTGTAATATAAGACTCACATCTTTGTACATTTAAATTTGAAATAGCAACTGCTGTGTTGCTTCAATAAATCAACAAAGAATCTGAAAAAACAAGAGAAAGAGGTTGAAGAACAATCTGCAGTTATAACCTAGAGAAAGTCAAACCGAACATTATAAAATAACAGAAAAAATTTTGAGTTATTTACATTTGGGGGCACAAAGGTAATTATATGAAACAACAAAGATAAGAGTCCCATTTTCACACATGATTTAACCTATTAATACAATGTTTATCATTTAATTGGATTAATATAATTAATATAAAGACATTGTAAATTAGATCTCTAGGCACAGCGTGGAGGCTATAACATTGCTGGGCAGAGCAAGCAGGATATTAGCATCTATTGGTCAGAAAAGGCAACAGGGAATATAAGAGCTTGGAGGCCACCCTATAGGACAGGAAAAGAGGTTAAGAGTTAATTGGCTTCACACACTACACTATTATGTGTTTATGTTCTTGTTTGTGAATTGTTTAATAGGGTTGCCCAAATAATAAGATTACACAAGGTAATTTCATAGATCTCCAACAGAGGCTGTGTATTCAGGGCTGAGCCTTTAGGAGCATACATGCCTATTTAAGATAAAACTTCTAAGCATCATAAAGAAAATAGCGAATCCTATTAGCTAGGATTCATGCACCTCTGCCACATCAGTTTCATTATCACCTAAAAACCCAAATGACAGAAGAATGGCACTCACCTTTAAATGAAAATTTCATGAAAACTTGTTTTTTTGTTCAAGCTTAGAGATTCTAATCTGTATTTCTAATGAGCTCTTGGAAAACCCAGACAAGAGTTTTATTTTCATTTATATTTCTTAAGATTCTAATGAGGCAATAAGGACTAGTTATTTTATACTTTGAGTTGATTTGGATTTATTCCCTTTAGTTTCTGCTGAGAAGTCCACACAAACATACGGATTCTTTAATTACATATAATGGTTCCATTTCATTATTGTTCATGCTTAGCAGACATGCTCAGCAGGGCTGCCCATTATGTGCCTACTGTGATTTAATTGAGCTGCTGCCTGCTGCCACGATACAATAGTCATGATATTGTGTGCTTGCCTGACATCACCATCATCCTAAACTTTTTACTGGTGCACAGAATAGGGATTCAAGAGTGCCAGCATTAACACAGGATTTTTAAAATCCCTGATGCTGAAGTAATTTACTATTTTGTGTGTGTGTGTGTGTGTGTGTGCGTGCGTGTGTGTATGCATGCATGCTGTGGAGACCAGAATATGACATCATTATGTCTTCCTTAATCACTTTTCCACCTCAATCTTTTGAGACAAGGTCTCTCACTGAACCTAGAAATCACCACTTCAGCTAGATTGGATAGCCTGGGATCTTTTATTGGCCTATCACTCAGCACCTTGTTAGTGTTAAAGATACATACCAACACACTAGCTGTTTACAAGGATTCAGGGCATCGTGTTGGGTTCACTAGGTTGTTTAGTAACTACTTTACCCATGGAGTTGTCTCCTCGGCCTTCCAAGGAGCATTTTAATGCTTATGATGTCTCAACAAACACACAAGTGAACATATCTGGGAGCACAAAAGATTATGTCTGCTCTTTAAAATTGTAGGCAAAAAGCTATCATATCAAGCTGTTAGAAATACATAATGTTATTCAGAGTTATTGCTACTGTTTTTTAAAGGTTTTCATGGATTAAGTAAAATTCTTTTTTTAATTAAGATTTTTAATACAATTTTCTCTCATTTTTCATAGCTATCCCCACTCCCTTTCCCATTCCCTCCCCTCATCCTGCTTCCTTAACCTTCCCTCCACCCCATATCCCCATTCACTCTTAGAAAGCATAAGGCTTCCTATGAAGAGCTTCATGTTGAGGCAAGAACAACTCTGCTCTATATCCAGGCTGAACATGGCAGCCCTCAAAAAGAATGTGCTCTTAGATATCAGTTCAGGCACTGGAGATAAACCCAGGTCCCTCTGTCAGTGGTTCCACAGAGTGACCAGCCTCACAACTGTCTCCCACATTCACTGAACCTAATTTGGTCCTATGCCCGCTGTCAGTCCAGAGTTAGTTCCCTCTTACTAGCTCAGGTCAGCTGTTTCTGTGGGTATCACTATCATGGTCTTGACCCCTTTGCTTATATTATGGCTCCTCCCTCTCTTAGGCTGATCTTATGTAACTTGGCCCAGTGCTTCATTGTAGATCTCTGTATCTGCTTCATTCAGATGCTGGTTGAAGGTTCTATGATGATAATTGGGATAGGCACCAATCTGATTACAGGGGAAGACAAATTTAGCTGTCCTTTCCACTGTAGCTTGTTGTCTCAGGTGGGGTCATCCTTCAGGATTTCTGGGGTTTTCCCTAGTGTTTTTTTTTCTCATAAGTCCTTTAATGGATTCCTCAATCAAGATATCTCTTTCCTTTCTCTCCCTTACTGTCCTTCCCATTTCTTGAGCATCCCATTCTCTCATGTTCTTCACTTTCCTCCCTTTCTCCCCTTCTCACCCATTCCCCACTCCCTTCTCCCCATCTCCTAATTTTCCCAGGAGGTCTTGATTGTTTCCCCTTTCTAGGGGAATTTATGTATGTCTCTCTTAGGGTTCTCCTTGTTACCTAACTTCTCTGGGATCATGGACTATAGGTTGCTTATCCTTTGCTGTATATCTAATATTCACTTATGAGTGAGCACATGCCATGTTTGTCTATCTGGGTCTGAGTTACCTCACTCAGGATGGTTTTCTTTAGCTCCATCCATTTGCATGCAAATTTCAAGATGTCGTAGCTTGTTTGTTTTTTTTTTCTCCACTAAGTAGTACTCCATTGCATAATTGTACCACATTTTCTTTATAAATTCTTAAATTGAGGGACATCTAGGTTGTGTTTAGGTTCTGGCTATTATGAATAAGGCTGCTATGAACATATTTGAATAAATGTCCTATAGTATGATTGAGCTTCCTTTGGGTATATGTCCAAGAGTTGTATTGCTGAGTCTTAGGGTAGGTTGATTCCCAATTTTCTGAGAAACCACCATAGAAATTTTGAAAGTGGCTGTAAAGTTTGCACTAACACCAGTAATGTAGAAGTGTTCCCCTTATTCTGCAATCTCTCCAGCATAAGATTCCATTGGTGTTTTTGATCTTGGCCAATCTGATCAGTGTAAGATGGCATCTCAGAGATATTTTGATTTGCATTTTCCTGATGACTAAGGATGTTGAGCAATTCCTTAAATGTCTTTGGGCCATTTGCAATTCTTCTATTGAGAATTCTCTGTTTAGATCTGTACCACATTTTTTGATTGGATTATTTGGTAATTTCTTTAATATAGTAAAATGACAATCTTACCAAAAGCAATATACAGATTCAATGCAATCACTAGCAAAATCCCAGCACAGTTTTTCACAGACCTCAAAATAATACTCATTTTCATGTGAAAAAAAAAACCCAGAGTAGTCAAAACTATCCTCCAAAATAAAAGAACTGGAGGCATCACCATCCCTGATGTCAAGCTCTATTATAGAGCTTCAGTAATGAAAACAGCATGGTACTGGCATAAAAAAGACAGGTGGATCAATGAATCTATTTGAAGACACTGATATTGATCGAAACACCTATGAAAACCTGATTTTGTCAAAAAGCCAAAATTATACAATGGAATAAAGAAAGCATCTTCTACAAATGGTGCTGGCATAACTGGATGTCAACACAAAAAAGAATGCAAATAGATCCATATCTATCCCGATGCTCAAAACTTATATCCTAACACCTCAACATAAATCCAATCACATGGAACCTCACTGAAGAGAAAGTTGGAAGTAGCCTTGAACATATGGCACAGGAGACTACTTTCAAAATGTAACACCAATAGCACAGACACTGAGAGCAAACAATTAATAACTGGGATTTTTTGAAGTTAAGAAGCTTCTGTAAGGCAAAGGACACAGTCAATAAAACAAAATGACAGTCTGCTGAATAGGAAGAGATCTTCACTAACCCTACATCAGACAGAGGACTGATCTCCAAAATAAATAAAGAACTCAAGAAGCTAGACTTCGAAGTACCTAAAAATCCAATCAAAAAAATCTTAAATTGTCATATTCATTTAATCTACACTAGTGTTATGAAGGAAGCATTAATTTTATTTGTAGATTGAAATTTTAATAAATAGAAATAGTCATTTCCTGGTAAGTTTTAACTATCCACTTGACACAGCCTTGAATCACTTTGGAAGGAAGTCATTATGGGAATTGTCTACGGTGTAGGAAGACCTTCTGTATTTTTGTTGCTTTCATTAGTTGAATATAGAAACTGTTTTTGGCTTTTTGATAAGGCAGCTTTTAGGTGGGTGGAGTAGACAGAACAGAATACTGGGAAGAAGGGAAGTGTGGCAGATGCCATGTTTCTCCTGTCTGAGAATGACCCTGGTTAGGAACTTTCCCAGTAAGTCATGACATCGTGGTGATACAGATTAATAGAAATGTGTTAGATCAAAATGTGAGAGTTGGTCAAGAAGAGGCTAGATATAATGGATATAATGGACCAGGCAGTAATTTAATTAATACAATTTCTGTGTGGTTATTTCTGGGATTAAGCTAGCTGGGTGGCAGGAGGTGGCCCACTCCTCCCTACTACAGTCTAGATCAGATTGAGCAGGGTATATCCATGGAAGACTGTGTGGATGGAAATTGATGGATAAAGACACAACCCACTGTGGGCAATAGTCTTCTCTATACAGAGGGTTCTGAACAGCATGGCAAGAGAAAGATAGCTGAGAGCAAGATCTTTATTCTCTTTAATTCTCTCTGTGCTCTGGGTATATAATGAAAAAGAATGGGGGTAGGAAGTGGGGATAAATATGAAAAAGTGCAATATTTTATATGCATGGCAATCTCATAATGAAACAATGCTTTTCTGCACTCAGGAGGCAGAGGCAGGCGGATCTTTGTGAGTTCGAGACCAGCCTGGTCTACAAGAGCTAGTTCCAGACAGGCTCCAAAGCCACGGAGAAACCCTGTCTCGAAAAAAACAAAAAAAAAAAAATTAAAAACAGCACATGTCTGATATAATTTTCTACAGTTGGACATGTTATCATGTAGTCATTTGGTTGTTACTGGCCTTGTGACAGTTATATTTTAAAATAGATAATTGAACACAGAGAATCTATAGAAAATATTTTCTATATTTCAAGAAAACTTAAAATTTCAAATATTTTTGATAAAGTTAAGGTACTAATAAATAACAATTTTGTACAAATTTACTTCAGCTTCCTCCCTTCCAGCTCTGCCTTCCCTCCCCACTAATCTCCTATTAACTTCAAGGAATCTTTTTCCAAGTTCACTGATTTTACTCTGTGCTCCAGCATGTTCAAGAGTGCAGAGCTAAACACTGAAGAAACAAAGTATTTCCTTTCAAAAAGTTCACAGTATAAAATTTGCTACACTAGTTAAAATTAAATAATATGTATACACACACACACACACATATATATACATGTGTGTGTATATGTGTGTGTATATATATATATATATATGTGTGTGTGTGTGTGTAACATAAACACGCAGAGACAACACAATGGGAGAGACAAATACAAGACACTGCATTAGCTAATAGTGAGAAACTATAAATGTCTAATAATATTTAAAATATTTAAATATTCATTTTTTTATTTAAAGTTTTCACTCTGTGTGTGTATGTGTGTTTCTGTGTGTATACATTCATGTGCACTGGAACATGCATGCCAAGGCATTCAGGAAGAGGTCGGAAGATAATTTTTCATGAACTGGTTCTCTCTTTTCATCTCTTTTCACTTTCTCTCTGAGGCAGGGTCTCTATTGTGATTTCTTTCACTTCACTGAAATGTTATCTTCTGGCTATGTCTCATACCTCTGCTTACTACCTTGGAGTAGGAGTGCTGGCATAACGAAAACAGATGAGAGCCCCTCATCCAGTACCTCACTTGGGTTCTAGGTTTGAACTCAGGTCATCAGGTTTGCACAGCATGTCCTTTTACCATGAGTCATATTGCTAAATCATTTTAATAATCCCGAGGACACATGAATTCATATACTCAGGGTTAGCACTTTGGATAAAATATGTGAATCCAAAGCATCAAGGCTGTATTCTACAGGAAGTGTTCATGTCCCTAAAATATTCTTTTTGTCACATACTCGGTTGTTTACAGTTTCTTGTAAATAATTTCCAAGAACAGAAAATGTACTCCACCTACATAATGTTACATAAATAAAATGATTGTATTAATGTTTCCAAACAAGTTTAAATTTCATCTTCTTCTACAGTGACTCTATCCTAAATATATTCAAATGTGTGCTTAAGGATCAAGTGTTTAACTACTAGTCCTGAATATATTCCTCATCCATTTTATTTAAATGTGTGTGATTTATGCCCATGTGTGACTTTTAAGACTATCTATATGTGTTCACAGGAGTTCAGATACACTCAGAAGCCAGAAATTGATCTCAGTACCTTATAACTGTTCACAAAGTCCCCTGATTAGGAAGATTAACCATTAGCACAACCAAATGTTCCTCCTACTTTGGCCTCCAGGCATGTATGCCAAGACATAATAAACAAAAGAAATTTAATTAAAAATATTTTGGACCCTGCTCTAAATATTTTCACTGTACAAATAAGTGATTAATTCTAAAGTAAAACAATGCTAGAATCACTTCTTTGGACAATGAAGTGTCTAATAAGCTATGGCTTTAAAGCCACAGGGAATATTACTCATGCTTGAATAACAAAAATTAAAATAATAAGAAATTGTCTTCCAAAATCACAAAATACTTTAAGTGCAAATTTTATCAACCTCATGGTCTGTTCCACAAATTTGATTCAAATTTTTCTAATATATAAATTAATTGAAAAGAAATATACATAATTTTACTTCTTGTACACCTGTGCAGGATAGTGCTCTATAAAGCAAATGAGGTATGATTAATCTCAATTTAAATTTATGACCCAAAACCAGATGTGTTTTATACACTCTGTTACACTTTGAAGACAAAGCACTATTATATAGATTTAAACAATGAAATATTGTTAGAATGGGTTTTTTTTTAGATTTGATGCAAAATAGAGCAGCAAGGATGAAACAAAAGAAATAAACATTTCACTGAGGAGCCATCTCTCATGTATTCTAAGCATAACATTGCTGTGGAATGTCTTTCTGTATACGTGTAGCTTTTATTGGTTGATGAATAAGGTTGTTTCAGACAATGGCTTAGCAGGGTAAAGTCATGCAGTAAATATAAACAGAGACAGGGAGAGAGAGCATAGGCATAGTAGAGGACATGACATGATGTCACCTAAGGAGTAATGTACCACACCGGTAAGCCGCAGCCTTGTGGCAATATATACATTAATAAAAATAGCTTTATTTAGTAGTTAGACCTAGCCAGTAAGAAGTCTAAGACACTGGACAAACAGTTTAAAATTAGTAGTTTCTGTGTGACTATTTGGTTCTGGGTGCTGGGAAAATGTTATCATCTAAAAATGATTTTGTTCAAAATGATTTAAAATCTTAGATCAAACTATGTTAATTGATCAAATATTATTCATATTAAAAAGATGTTCAAACTCACATTTTAAATAGTTGAAAAACCATTGACAAAATAATGCAGTCTTCTTTATATATTGCTCTCAATGAATTTAATAGAGGACTGATTTTTCCACTAAAACAAAACTAAAAGACTCTAAGCTTTTAAACAAAGTCCTATTGTGGCACACCATGCCTCTATTGTGAAAAACAGATCAGACCAACCTATTGTTCCAGAGTATTACTAAGAAATGCCCAAAATAAGAGTAGGAAAAACATAACACTTATGTATACAAGTTATAATCCAGGCATTAGGAAGTCTAATTTACAGAATATGTGTTTTAAGTATATCACTATATTTAAACGAAAACAAACATTGACATATAGTTGTTCAAACACTTCTTTAATTTTAGAAATAGTTATAAACATGATATAATGGACAGCTATAGTCATTGATAAGAACAAAAGCTCCAGATGGAATTTCTCCATCATGTGCTTTGCAGCCAGATGTTGAAAATTAAGGAACAAATCTGGTTGTGACTGGTATGTCGTGGTGGAAGCCACTGCATAGATGAAAAGAATTAAGCAATGAGAATGAGGGGGAAACCTTGAGGACAGAAGACAAAAAGAGAGAAATGATGGCAAAGCACATGGCTGAGCATGTGACTGTTCTCTCAAACAGAAGATTGGATATTGTTACCTGCCTTCATTAGAAACTTGGTTCACAGCTCATCTAGTTCCACCTCCAACTGTCCCCACAACTATTCTAGCAATTTTCAGCATCTTTATTGGAGGAATGGCTTCACGTAACTTATCTCTATAATTTGTTAAATTAAAGAGGACTTGATCTGGAGGACATGGCATTTCAAAGTGTCACAGGGGCTAAACAACCTTCATGAAGTCTATATCTATACTTCTCATAACTAAGTCCAACCCCCAGACACCTGCAAAACAGGGAACACAGTTATTAAATTAAATTGGCACTACAAGAAAAAATAAATATGTTTATATCCAGGTTTCTAGTTGCAAATCTGTTAATTACAATCCTCTCCCTGGTAGAAAAAAGGAGAGCAACCAGAACCTACTGTGGGGTGATGACTCATATTCGTCAGCTTCTCAGGAGACAAACTTAGGAGACAAACTTAGGAGACAAGCCCATGGGAAGTTCTTCTTACCAGTGTTTAGATTGGCTTAACTGAGGCAAGAGAAACCTATTCTGATATTAGGCAATTATCCATGGGCTGGGAACCACAGAAGAAATGAACAAAAAAATTAGAACTGAGCAGTAGCTTTCATAGTTCTTTCCCTAAGCATTGATGCTACCATGCTATTCCTGCCGATATGGACTACACTTTCAGTGAGCCAAAATAAATTCTTCCTTAATTAGACTCCTAATGTATTTCATAACAGCAAATAGAAAAGCAGCTAATCTATGTCAATAGAAAAACTTGGAGAGTACAGAAAGCATACATTTTTTTCTATTTCTTTCATCACACAAACAGGAGTGTGTGTGTGTGTGTGTGTGTGTGTGTGTGTGTGTGTCTATGTCTATGCATGTATCTGGGTCTATGTCTATGTTTGTGTGTGTCTTTGTGTGTTTCTAGGCCTCTCTGTGTATGTGTGACTGTCTGTTGTATGTTTGTGTTTTATGTTTGTCTATGTGTCTTGTTTGTGTCTTGTGTCTGTGACTATTTGTCTGAGTCTCTCTGTGTGTGTCTGCCTTTGTGGGTCTGTATGTGCACCTATATGTGTGTGCCTGTGTCTTTCTGTGGGTCTGTATGTATGTCTGGTGTGTCTGTGTGTGTGCACCTGTATGTCTCTGTATCTTTGTGTGTGTGTCTCTATGTCTCTGTGCGTCTATGTCTCTGGGTCTCTTTGTGTGTGTCTGTATCTATTTATGTGTCTGTGTCTTTGTGAGTCTCTGTGTGTATATGTCTGTGTGTCACTCTGTGTGTATTACATACTTTTGAATAAAGATAACAGGTACAAATATAGTTCATTAGTTCAATTGAATTCTATAAACAACTTTAAGTACTGCTGAAGATTTTACTGACTTTTTTCTTTTGTGCTAATCAATCTATTTCATAGACAAAACAGGGTTAAGAGAAAAAAGTACATATTTGCCCTTAAAACCTGCTGTGAATTTATTCAAAGCATTACTAAATTATTTTAAATATGGTTTCTTCTACTACTCTATGTTCACTCATGAATTTCTCCTTAATTTTTCACAGTAAACACAGAATTAAAAGTCTAGGCCTTATTCGAGAAGATGTATGTCCTCATTAAAGCTATTTTTCAGTTGATTTCAGTTGTGTCAACTTATGATTAACCACACTAATGAAGAGAAGCAATATCACAGAGAGCTCAACATGGAGAAATGCAAAGCAATTTGTTTTTGCATCCATGTTCTTTATTTCAATTTTAAAGCAAAGTTACAATCATCAAAATGGTCTACTTAAGCACACAAAACCATTATAGGTTCCCAACCTTCTAATTATTTATTTTAGTAGATTTTAAAAAAAGCAAACTGGAAATGTTGTTTTAAATTAAAAGAATCTTAAATGAGATTTTTTAAATTGTTACAGTGAAAACTGTGAAACCTGAGATATGCATGAACAAGAAACTACTTGGCAAGAATACACGTGTATTTGTGCACGATTACGTGTAAATCAGCATAGATTTTCTTTGCATATTTGTCCATATTTCATGCATGCACAATGGAATGTTTTTGAAGCATTATTAAAAGTAGAGGTACTATCGTATACTAAAAGTACTTAGTCTGGAAGACATAAATGACAGCATATAAAACTACAATAATATAATAACTTTCTCTTTACTATTTTAACAAAATATATAATTCAATTCACACTTAAAACCTAAATATAATAAACTCATATTTACAATACATATATAATCATTGATAAAATATTCTAAAATTTAAGCATGCATTAAGGCCTTATAATTTATCTTGTTTTCAACAGATCAATTAGCCTTGAAATAAGAAAAAATTAAAACATGCCATCTAAAAAAAATTGAAAATATATTAAAAATTAATACATCTTAATTCTGTATTTTTCAGATATTATGGAAGTTTGAAATATTCTCTTACTCCTAGAGTGATTCACAAATTGGATGATGCATCCATATCAATCTAATATGCTTCTCTATTGTCTATCATTTTTACATGTGCTTATGTATCAATAATATGTATCCTGTCAATCAAAATTTAAGGTTTGATAGTATGAAAATACTGTAGACCTATAACATAGCAAATGGTAACATGTTTTTACCTAGCGCATTAACAATAAGTATACACCGACTTTGTAATGGTGAGAAAGAGAATGTTGCTCAGTATGTACTACATGCACGCACAGAACCAAAACTTACACTGAATACCACTGAACTGCATAATCTGAAATGCATAAGCAAATAAAATTATAAGTGCAAGAATTGAGTTTTTGTGTTTTCCTGAAACTATATGATTATCAATAGCACAGAGTGGTTAAGGCCCTGTACCAGAAGTAAGACCTCCCAAACTCAAATACTTGCTTGTTGTTTGAAGGACCACCACACAGGCAAGAATTTGACTTCCTCAATTCATCACCAACCTTGTCTAAGCCTGAAGAGCTATTGCTGGGTTAAATAAACTAATACATATCAAATATAACAACAATATTAGAGAGTTCTCATAATTTTTAGTTAATATTTCATCATAAACTTAGGTCTATTCAATAAATATGACATTTATGATAAATACTTAACAAGGTAAAATTAAATCATTCTTATATTATATTTACTTTTGGTAACTTTCCTATGATGTTTTATGCAAGCAAAAAGAAGTCATAATTCAATACACTCTCCACTCATATAAATGTCATCAAAGCAACTTTATTATAACAACATTTACCGAGAATAACAAGACTGAATGTTTACAGATAATTCCCAATTGTCAGGGTTTATGATTCCATTATAAAAATTTGTTTTCCAAGAAAAATATAAATGCATTTCGTTCTGTTTGACATAATGTTTTTATTACATTTTTTTCTGAGCACATTGGCATGACTTATTGGGAAACCAAGAGAAAAATAAATTATTTAAATCCTAGTATGAGATTCAATAAATAAAAACAGGGCTAAATGTGGTAATATAATGTGAATTCAGATACTATATATTATAATATGTATAATAAGGAATACAATGGAAGCAGATAATGAAGTACGAATTCGGAAGCATTACTTGGGTGGAAATTCTTGCTTCATATGCCAGACTAAGATTGTCATTAGTTATTCACAGCCAGATCTTGAGAATATTTCACCTAACTTACAAATGTTTCTAGATCTAAGTTGTGACTTTGATTATGAAATAGTCCCCTAAAGATCCAAGCACTAAAGTGTTGTCTTCTAAGGTGGAAGAATGTGAAGCAGCAGACCCTTAACAAGTAGAGTCTGGCAGGTGTGCAGCTCCTTGAGGAGCATGCCCTGGGAGAGGCCAGAGAACTCTGAGCTCTTTACTTTTCTCTTAGCTTCTTTGCTTGTGATATGATCGTTTCCTCCACAATGTTCACCCTCTCCAGGTACATGCAGCAAAGTGGAAGAGCTCTGTTGGTCTAGAACCTCCAGAAACATGTCTCAAAACGGCTTTTATTTTCTGTATAATTGATGGATTCCGTTATACCCAGAGAACATTGACCGAGTCCCAAACACGACTGCTTCACTAACTGTACTTTGTGTTAAGAAGAACATCCTCCGAAGCTGATAGCGCTTGTCTTGAACCTGTAGAGAGCATTCCGTACCGTGTCACAGAACCTCGTGAATAAGGCTCTGCTGAGTTTGTATGATTACGATTATGGCGACAGGAATGTTCACATTTACATGACATATGCTTGCTGGTCAGTGTGGCTTTCCTTCATTAGGTGAGCTAGCCAGGGCACAAGTTCTATCTAGCTACTGAGTTGGAGAATATTATTTAGTGCATTTATTCAGGGTTTTGCTAAGGCCTCTGTTGAATGTAATCACCAAGAGTTTTCCATCTAAATGAAACATTTTAATCAGTTAAAGTGGAGACGGTAATGATATTTCTTTTGAAAATTTTCACAAATAAATCTACTGCCAGATGGATACCCCTGGAAACTAGATGAAGTAACAGCCAATAAAAATAGACATGGTAAATAGAGTTAGAAATCTCAAATCAGCAATCTAAGCCATGTTTCTAAAAATAAATGGAAGTCTGACATAATCATATACCTAATTATCTCCTTTCTAACTTTATTATACTGAAATAAACATAGTTACTGCATAGATTTTCCTCTCGTGCATGTTAATGTGTTCAGCATTTTAAAGTCTAACCAGGCAAGGATACTATTTCTAGAATATAGCAGGTATGAGAATTTATATACTTTTATTTAAAAATAATAGATTCTTACCTTGATCAAATGGTTTTCCTGGGCTCCAAGTGCGAAAATAATCATCCTAAGAGAGGGAAATAGCGTGATTTAAATGTATATGATCAATTAAAATAGATGGAATCATATAAAATCTATAATATATGAAACATAGGAACAGCATACAAACCTCTACTTCCTGCAATGGCAAGCAGCAGATTTAAAAAAGAAAAAAGAAAGAGAACAGAGAAAAAGAATAGTTACCAAAAAGGAACACAACTGTATACAAGTTAAAGAAAAGAATTTCAATACATGTGCTGAGTTTCACTAGAAGCCAGGGGTTACTGTAACAATTTAATTATTTTCGTTGACACTTCTCTTAAATATTATAATGAGCTGCTTTCAATTGCAATTCAATGTGCAATATAACATGCAGATAATTACCCCTAAGCTAATAAGCTGTAAAGTATCTTACTAGATTCCAATTATAGGACTTCATTTCCCACTAGTACAATAGTAAATGGATCCATTAATATAACAGGGAAAATATCAAGTGATTCTACAATAGCCCATAGAGTATAAATAGACTTTATGCGAATCATTCACACATTAATTGAATAACCAAGGAGTTCATCAAAATGCAATTGGGAGATTGAGAAAAGCACACCTAATTAAACCCCGGTTAATGTTTAAATATTTAATATGGAAAAGAACATATATAATATATTTACTATGTAAATAGTAAAATTAACTGAATGACATAAAACTGGAGAAATGTACACCAAAATCATTTAAAAGGCACATACAAATAAACCTCATATTATGTTTTAGTTTAAAACCTTGTAAAGTATTTCATCTGTAATATCTTCAATCATGAATAAAAATGATTTTGAAGCTCAAATTAATGCACTGTTTTTACAATGATAATATAAGAAACAAAACATAGCATGAAAAGTTACAATAGTTCTAGATGGTGCACCCACACCATCTACTTAAGTGAAAAGTCACAAAACTCAAAGAGTACAAAAAAGCAAAGCAGAAATTGTTGTTATTATGTTTTACCCCCTGCCCCAGGTACTCCTCCCATGTTCATAAGCTCATGACATTTTTTTTTCAATTTTATGACCTAAGTTTTAACCAAGAGCTTATGTGTGACTTTGGTTTTTGAAGTATGGCAGTTGAAGTGTTCCCAGTCAACAAGTAGCGACAGTGTCAACCTCTTATATAGAATGTATAATTAGTTCATATTTCATTGTGGGAAGGTTGGGTCTTGCTGACCCACATGGCTGTTGATAGCAGTCACTTGGAAACCCACTGGACGTCTGTGTTGTGTTTCATGATTGTATTGGCTGTATCATGGCCACATGATAGCACAGCTCTCTGCCTTTCATCTATCTTTTATAGCTAATCCTCATACTTTGTTGTTCTTTGAGCCTTAGAGCAGGCAATATTAATACATTGTTGAGTGATGAGCACTACTCAATTGTTCCTTATTCTGAGTCATTTTTACAATTGTGTGTCTCTGCGTTCCCTTCATGGTTAAGAGAAGTTTCTCTTTTAAGAGAGGATCATTTGTTTATTGGTATAGAGAAGTATTTAGACATTTGACTTTTAATTATAAAAACAATTCATGCTTACCTACACATTATAAAAATTAAATTTTATTTCCAAAGTTTTATTTTCTTATTATAACTTCTCACCACCATCTTTTGTGTTCCTACCCACCCACTTGAAATGGGAGAACAGAAAATCCCTAGAAGCCCTATCAGTCAGTCTTGTTTTGGGCCCAAATGAAGGTTACATTAAAAGGAACAAATGACAGCAGTCTGTACTAATAGGTTGTGTTCTAAATTATGTAGGATTAGATTAAGGGAGAATAGTGCCATGCCCCAGGATAATTAAATCAACATTGATCGTTTAAGCTCTTTGAAAAAAAAAATCTCTTTTTAAAAAGAATTACTGCAAGAGAGAATCCTTGGAAAACTAATCTTTCAAATTAAATTATTTCACTAAGTATCTAAACTACTGGGAACACGCAATGTGGCTCAATGGTTAAGAAATATGTGTTGACCCCAAAGTGGACAAGAGTTTTGTTCAAGCATCCACACAGGTACCTTTCAACCACTGTCAATCAATTTCCACGACTGATACCCTCATCTGGATTCCTATGGCAACTACGCTCATGTGTGCAAACACCACCACCACCAAAGCAACAACAACACACACACATACACAGATAATTTTAAATAAAACAAAATCTTTTTTAAACTTCCAGATTCAAGATGAAGATTATAGCATGTTTATTTTAATATCTCTTATCTTTAAAATGACATGTTCCTGCTTAAAGATATTGCCATATATCATTCAAAGAATGAAGAGGAGTGAGACAACTGTGTATTTACATATCCTCTAAGGCACACCTGCAGCAGTCTGAGTAAATATGAACTACAGGTATGGCTTTAAATCTTGGGAGGAGAATCTACTTAGAAAAGTGATGATCTAGAACACCAAGTGCTGAATTGGAAAAATAATATAAAACAAATATATTTGAGAAGGATGTTTTGTATGTATATTTGTATATACAAACTTATCATTAACAACAAGAACAAAACAACCAGGAGAACATCAGGTGTGGAGATGTTAGAACACTCCTTGGGAAAGGCTGCCTCCCTTTGTTATTCCCTTAGACATCTCGTGATAGCTAACAAAACCATTCAGTTTTCTCCAGTTCTTAAAAGCAAGAATGGAACCCTTCAGTGCTAAAGCTCTATTTTCAAAGAGATGTAATGATAAGATTTAACCTCAGTCAAATGTAATTAACCACTCTGTAGACTACAATGACAAGGCTTAATCAATTTGGACCAATAATTATATAAAACCTGTCATTAGAACTCTTTGGGAAAGCAAATGCAACTTGCATGCATGACCTCTGCATGTGAGAACTAAGTGCACTTTATGGGCTACTTTTACAGAGAGGCTCAGTGTCCTCACATCTCTGGATGTTTACTTTCCTCACATTTACTTGTTTTTGAGGGTTTTGCCAAGATGAACATTATTAGTAATTTTTTTTAACACAGATGTTCACTCAACCACAATTCCTTTTCCTTCCATGGACTTTATTTTGATATCGTTTTTTTCACATCTTCAATTTAGATTCGAAACAAGCTCACCGGGGATTTAGTAAACCTAGAAGAAATGTTTCCAATTGGATAAATTTGGGTCTAGGAAAACACGGTAAAACTGAGTTATTTAAAAACAAGATGATTCTTGAATCATCAGCAAAAATCTCACTTTAATGAATTATACACATAACAAGCATTTAATATAGTTAAATCTGAGACTTTTGTTAATTTCTTGTGCTAAGCAAAATTTACTAGTTTTACATGAAAGAGTCTGCATAAGAAATTATGCTGTGTACGGCATTATTTAGAATGTATTTTTCTTGTGTTGCAATGCCTGGGTTCCTTTCTATTTTGTGAATTGTGTGTGTTCAACAAAAACATTGACAGTCATGCTATTTCAGGGAAGATAATTCTTTCCTGTGTAGAGAACAATGGACTGGTCTGTGCTTTGTAGGCTATTTGCAGCTCCCTAGGCCTCTGTAAAAAAAAAATCAGAAGGCATTTTCTCTCAAGGTTTGACAAACAGAAATACCACCAGATGTTGACAAACATCTTTTGGCAGAAATATCATTCATTTCAAGAGCACTGATGTAGAATTACTGGGATACATGAAAAGGATATGAAGCAAAATATATAATAGAGAAGTGCTATCAAAAACAGGTATTCTTAATAAATATTTCATATTATTAAGATCTTTTACACAGTTATGATTTTGAAAGCATGTTGTGGAAGACACACAATTTCGCATGAATTTCTCATCATTTATGTTTGCCTGTATCTAAGCCGTGCTTTTACACTGTTATAACTTCTTGATACAACAAATATGGTAATTAATGTCTGAAATTTTTTCTGTTTTCTTATAAATAGACTAGTAAGTTTTGGAGGGTGTGCAACAACTCCAGTCATAATAATAAAAAGAGTTTGCCTTTATAACTGATTATAACATGGAATTATACAGATTATGTATATCACAAGGAGAAGTTTGTGTGTGAGCATCAGCTGTTTATGTGTCCACACTGTTTCATTTATATTGAAAATGCAAATCCACCCAAAAGCTTAATATAATTTCTAAGAGACACAAAAAATATAGAAATCCACACAAAATACCTGAATTATCCAACACAACCCCAATAAAAATGAATAATGCTTGACTACAGGACAACTCAAAAATAACATTTTGCTAGCATAAAAATGACACACAGACTAATGTAATAAAATGAATGACCCAGATACATACCCTTGTAACTTCATCCACCTGACTTTTGATAAACAGCATAAAAATAAACATTTGAGGAAAAATAGGGTCCTCAAAAATGGTACAAAGAAAACTGTATATCTATGTTTAGATGAAACTATCCTCTTATCTATGCCCCAGGACAAAAGGAAACTCCAAATGGATAAAAGACCTCAACATAAAAATGAAACTATATTTGTAGCTAATGAAGCTGACCAAGTTCCCTTGCCCACAGGGAACCAGTGTAGAATGATTGCAAACAGTATCCTCTCTGGTAGCATATGCAGGAGTTGCCTAGTTGTCCTAAGGGACCTTGAAAACAAATTTTTGCTGTTATTCGTCTCTGATCACAATGTTGTGCCAAATTTAGGGTCCAGTCAAGGATACATGGCACTTTGGGGAAACCACAGGGAACAGTCTTGAAGGTTCACATGGTACAATTGAACATGCCCATCTGCACCAAGCTGTAGAAAAGGACATGTGATTGGGTTTTGTGTAGAGACAAGTTCAAGTTCCCAGACCTCCAGAATATCCACATCTCAAAGAAGTGGGGCCTCACTGAATCAAATATAGATAAATTTGAAGACATGAACTTTGAGAAGCAGTTCAATCCTGGTGGCTGTGAGGTCAAAATATCCCCAGTTGTGCTCCCCTGCACAAGTGGTGAAGCCTGCATTCCTGAGAACTTCCAAAGTGCTCTCCCATATACTACTAAATAATGTTAAGTAATAAATCACACCCAGTCTGCTAAAAAAAAAAAAGGAAGAAAGGATGAAATGCTAGTGGCAATGTTGTTAGGGAACGTGCTATAGAAATACTGGTATAGGTGATGACTCTAAAATTGATCCTGTGGCTCAGGAAATAATGTCTATTGGTGACACATTGCATTTAGAAAATTGAAAACCTTCTTATAGCAAAGGAATGGTAAAGCAACAGAGTGAATAACAGGTAGCTTGAAAATAGAGGAGATTCTTTGTCAGATACCCATCTGATAAGAAATTGCTAACCAATATTCAAAGAACTAAATTGCAAGTATCAAGAAAACAATGAACACAATAAAGATTAGGCAAATATAAGAGCTCCAGGTTTTGGAAGCATTATCAGTCTTCTTATTTTTATAATTGATGAAAGTGAAGCTCCTGGGTTGTAGGAGTAGATAAACTTCAAAGATGATTATACTAAGCACTTGAGTATTTATCTTGTAATTCATAACAAAAATGAGTTTCATCCTCTCTCTTGAAGTACAATTGGGTTTCATGAATTGCTTAAAAATAACACATAAAGGGATATACTCCAGAATTCTAAAGCTATATTATAAAATAAGTCCAACTTTCTACTAACACAGATGTCCAGTCATCCTGGAGAAACTTTTAGTCTATACCTTCTACTGAGTGTCCAAATGACATTGATCAGTCAGTCACATGAAATAGCCATGGTAAATACTAAATGACCCAAGCTCCCGTACTCATTTTACTACTGCTAGGATAGAAACTACAAGTGAGAAATAACTAACTGCTTATAGTCAGTCACTGGAGCTATGAGAGATGATTATTAAGAAGGTTATTAAGTCACTATGTTGGGAGCTGTTTATTACAAGAAATGCTGGAAGGCCTCATCCCATACCATTAGACACAAATCAAAGCAATTTAGTTTTTTTATTGGACTTGGGAGTTAAGGATGACAGTATGTCTTCATAAACACTAATACACAGCTTTCAAAGTTTTCAGCTGACACAGGTTAAATCTTAACACCAAGTAAAACCTAATATTAGTCTCCCACTAAGTATTTGAGGCAGAATAATAATATCAATCTTAGATTTTGAATATTCTATATTGAAAAAGAATGTCAGGTCATATAGTGAGCAACCACCCAATCACCAGGCCAGAAAAGGTTTCAAACCAACTGCCTTCACAATTCTAATGAACTTTCTGGCTTATCCACTAACTTACTTAATCTTTCTGTGTTTTTTATCCATCCTTTTATTCCAAACATTTTTGTTTTCTAATTTCTCAGCCTAAAGTGAATATTCTCTACTTAGTCTTGTCACCATCACTTTAGTCTAACTCCTATTATCCAGGAAGAAGTAATATGGGTTCTGGTCTCAAATTCCACCTAAGTAGTAAATAATCATGAAAACAATGAGGCAGAGAGAAAGAGCTTTTGGAGTCCTTTTCAGGAAAATGATAGAGGCAGAGATACTACATTAAATACTCCTATATATTCCTAAGGAGTAGTAAATAAGAAAACTGCTTATATTGGGGGTAAATATTAAAAGTATCAGAAAGCAATCATCTTTAAACCTTCTACAACAATTACAAATTGTATTCAGATATTCAGAACCAAAGCAAAATAAAATAACCTATTATCCATATTGCCAAATTGTTAATTCTTTTATATGAATACACAGACACATATATATTCATGTGTATATACATATA
>JAQHUG010000018.1:13233128-13243399 GCA_028555095.1 Dicrostonyx torquatus | reverse complement strand
TCCCTCCATCCCTCTCTCCTTCCTTCTTTCGTTCCCTTCCTCCTTCCCTTGCACTTCTCTCCTTTTAGTCTCTCATAAGAAACTCATTTCCCAGATTTATTAATGTAGAATGAACTCCAATTTATCTTACAACAAAACCTATAATTTCTGTATAAAGTCTGTAAAGACATAATCAAAAAATTAAATATCAACTAACAATGATTTTAGCATTTTTAAATTTATTGTTTTAATTTTCCATCCATTTATATTTTCCATTTTCTAATAATTTTTCCATCCCTTCCCTCTTTTAAAACCCTCCTTCTTAATTCCCTTTCCTTCTCCCAACCCCTCAAATTTTAAATTCTTGCTCTTTTTCCAATCCAAACCTTTTATCCATTGTTATTGCATGAGTATGTATGTATATATACATAGATTCCTAAATATAATCTGCTCTGCCCGTAAAATGTTACATGTATCTGTCATTTCAGGGCTGAATATTTGTCATTTGATAACCATCTGTGTGTTTCCTTTGGAAAAGTTTCTCAGTCTCTTGGCATCTTTCAGGTGCCTGTAGTTCTTTTGTAGGTTTGAGATGTTGTGACTTCTCAATTCATTGTGACATGTCCATTGGTATCCAGAGGTTCACAGCCTCTTTCCTCAAGATATTTAAAGATATTTGTATCCCATTCTCTAGTCCATTCTTTTTTCATGTTCTCAGATTATAGATGTTCTTCCCCAAAGATTAAAAACATCTCTTCCTTTTGCCTTTAGTGTATGATCATTCGTCTGTATTTCTCAAGGATAAAATAAACACAACTAAAAATAAGTATCCTACAGTTTCTTACTTTACCATACTTATGTTGTAAAGAATAATAGAAAGGTATCTCACTACAAAATAGCCTTCAAATACCCACAAAAATAGACTCTTAAATGGATAGGATTCTTAATTTTCATCTAAGATTCTTGCCGCTGAAGTTATATGGAATCCAATATAAGAACTGATAAGATGCCAAGGCAATGGAGGATCTGTTATTCTAAGTATAAAATAATGACAGGTAGGTGTTTGCCAAATAGCATCTTCATTTGTGACCTATTTCATCATTTATCTATAGGGTAACTATTCTTTGAGCATCTCGTACAAGTAAGTATTCAACAAATATTTCACAAATAAATTCATTAACAGTGCAAAGGACGAAATGGTAACGTCACAAAACTCCAAGAAACATTAACAATATAGTTACCTGACCCTAAATAATACTTCATAATTAAGTTTTTTAACACTTTTGAATACCTCCTCAAATGAATAAGAGTCTGCTAATGCTTTGCTTGGCAGAAGTTATTAATTTTAATCTCACATGAGTTTAGCTATGCATATACATAAAATAAATATACTGATCAATACTCAAAGATGATTAATATTAAAATAATTTTAAGACACTTTTTCAGTCTACCTAAAAACTTATCTTTATTAATAATAAAAAAAATTTGTCATAGTAATGAAATGAATGTACATCTCTATTTTAAAGTAATTAAATGTGAGAATAATACTTGATGATATAGAAAATCTTAAATATTTATGAGTTGGTAGGACCTTTGATTTTATAGTAATCACTACTAAGACAATGATTCACAAAAACAAATATAACCTCATGACAGAAATATACTTTTGGATATTGCAGATATTATTGGAAATTCACTCATTACTAGGCAAAATGCTTCTAAAATTTAAAGTACATCTCTAGCCTGGAAATAAAGGAACAAATTTAAAAACATTCAGATACAATACAACACAAAGATAACTTGATACCTATCTGTGGAGAAATGAAGATAGAAAAATACTGGAAGACTTTACTTCTGTCTTTTACCACTGAGATTTTATAAGATCAGAAATGCTTGCATATATTTTGCAAACAATACAGTTCAGAGAATGCTTCAATCTCAAATATGAGCCACAATATTTCAGACAGCTCTAAGTCACCGATGCTCTGTGGCTTAACATCAGGCACATTGTAGAGTTGATTTTTATGTTCAGAGTGAACCTGCAGTTAAATCACACAAGACAATACAGTCTTTACAAACACCTCAGGTTCATCATAAATACCATGTAGAGTAAAAACTTGGTCCTTGTTAATTCAGAGTATTTTCACTGGGTTTAATATTTTGAGAGTGCAATATTCTGCTTTGTAATGTCATCCAAGTTCAATAATCAGCTGAAGAAACAGAATCCTATGGTAGAATTGTTCGAAATGACCAATTTTATTTTTAATATTCTTATATTCTTGAAGAATTATCATCATTTAGAGCACTTATTGAATCACTGTGTTTGGAAATTCATACACATTTATTTCATAATATTTACTGGTCACCTAATATATACAAAATGCAAAACTGAATTATTATTTATAAAATAAATGATATTTTTACAAATGTGATTATATAGACCACATAAGCTGATTAATTTTAAATGAAGGAGCATCAAGATTTTTAAATAATGTTCAACAAATAATTTTTCAATGCTACCTTAATTCTGGGAAGATTTTCATTAATGAAACACTCAGCTTAATATCTTTTTATACTTCCATGGTAAGGCAAATGCCTTGTGATTAGAGCATATTCTCACACTGTATTCATAAGAACCTATCTTGGACAAATATTAAGAGCTACAAACTAAGACCATGGTTTCTATTAAGTATTATCTACCCTATTTGCAGAGTCATTTCCAAATGGCCTATAAAACACATTTTTCTATTAGTGAAAAATTTAATTTCTATTGAAATTAAAAAATTTAAATTACAGTCCTCCAAGACATTTCCATTTAATGTTAACTACTGTCAACATGAATTCATCACTACTAGAAAACACATACTAGGAGCTGGAGGGATGGCTCAGAAGTTAAGTGTACTTGCTAGTACAGGACAAGTCTAGTGCAGGACTTGGGAATAGCTTTCAGTACCCACAAAGCATTGCTGCCTGGAACTCCAATTCCATGGCATTAAATGCCACCTCTGGCCTCTGTGGGCATCTAACATTCACAGGATTAACATGTATACAAACAGCCAAACACTCATACGTAATATAGATCTTAGTAGAAATACAAACTATTATGCAATGTAAATACCATAGACAAATTAAAGACTATTGCAAAATTAATCATAAATATTTAAGATTATCTTGTTGCTTTAGTTTATTCTTGGGTTCCTAACAATGGATAATTAACATGCTGACCAATTTTATGAAATCTTCAGGAAACCAGTTTGGGGTTTGGTTAATTGATAGCTCAGTGGATAGGAGTACTCATACCAACAGACATGTGGACATGACCATCTAGACACACACATTACAGACTTGCACACACACACACACACACACACACATACACACACACACACACATGCAAATTCATAAAAAATAAATCTTTTTAAATAACAAAATAGTTGGTTAAAACTCTGGGGGAGAAATGTATCAGACTGGCTAGATAATATACATGTTTTATACCTTTTTGATTAGCATATAAAATATTCACTAACAGTACAATCTATCAAATATCAAATCATATGAATTCCCCTAATATCATGGACAAAAATGTTTATGAATACTTTATAACTTAAATACTATAACTAATAACTGACTATCCAAAATGTAACAAAAACATTTTTAATTTTGAAAAATATAAAAAATCCATAGGATATTGAAGTTAATTTACAAATTTATTGATAATGACAAACCATCATTTAATATCTCTTTATGAAAATGATCTCCATATGAAAGCAGCAACTGGTTTGTCATTTTCTTGTTTAATATATAGCCAGAGTTTACTAGGCATTCCAAATGATTTTCATTTTGCAATAATAGGTGGAGAAGATGATCAAAGGGGTGTGAGTGTGAGTCTACAGGGAGATGGGTGGGTGTGAGTGCATGTGTGAGAGAGAGGTGGGTGGGGAGAGCATGGGAGGAAAGTGAGGGCATATTTTATACACTTTGTTTTTCCATTACAGAAGGGATTCAACTAGCCCTGTCAAGAAAAATGTATAAATAGGAGAGACATGAGAATTGGAAGAAACCTCACAAAATGTATCAGAAGGGACAGAAAGAAATGTTCTGCACTGTAGCCAAGGACAGCTTTATAGCATTTCTGCTTAACTTATCCGCTGGCCCAACTCCCTTCAACAGGGCTCTTCAAAATAGAGGTTACATGTTCGGTGTGTAAGTATAAATCAAGAAGTATCTGAGCGCAGCCCGGAACGCTTGTCTTTGTACATGAAGCACATCCAAGGACACCTGATAACAAGGTTTTTCTTCTCTATTATCAGGCAACTCCAGTATCAAGTGATTTGCCTGCTTGATTATATAGATTTTGTATCTTAGCAGCAGGTACAAAGAATCAATGTGAAAAGGTCAGAGTGTCAAGGGAAGCTCTGCAAATCTTAGACCAAATGTTGCAGGAATGAAAATTACTCAGGGAGCGACTGACAGGCAGCCAGTTAAGTTTTCTCTGAGCACTGAGTTCCCGCTGCTGCACGTTAGTCTCTGCTTCAGTATTGCACCGCATTGCCACTTGGGCGCCCGTCGAACAACTCTGAATCTTCTCAAAGCACTCAGCTCCATTTTCTTTCTATCATTCTCTGTTGCTACCCAATCTATATTAGTGTGCACTTTAATTTTGTAGGAGTCTTCTGATGAAGCCTCTGTATTTGCTGTATATTAGATTTTACTCTCAATCAAGCACAAGACTCTGGAAGCAAAACTCAGTAGTTTTGGGCAAAAGATTAATTACGTTAGTCACAGATTCAATGTTCCCTCTAATTACCAGATGAAAATGAGAATACATATCTGTCAGGATCTGAGCAGCTTATAATGACAGACCAAAAACATTGGCATGTGGGAGCAACATGAGAATAATTGATAGGATATGGGAAACAAGCGGGATCAAGTTGCCCGCTAATAAGCAAGCAACAGCACTGAACCGTATTCTCTGCCTTTAGGCCAAAGCTACAGGAAAGGAGTGGGTGCAAGGGCACTCCAGCCATGTGCAAGATGTACCTCTGCAAAGGCACCTTCCAGCAGGAGCACTGATGAAGATGCAGGAAGGTATGAATGGCCTCTCCCTGTCTCCACTGGAGTGCTATGATTACCCCAATTTTGGACAGTTATCATTGTCCAAATGAAAAAGGAAACTGAGGCTATCCAAGAAGAAAAGTATAAAGGTTTTAGAGAGGTCACTCAATGGGTGCCTTGGTTGTTATACAAGTATGAAGACTGGGAGTACAGACCTCCAGAAACTACACAAAAGGCAGGCACAAGTTGGATTCCACTGTAATCTTGGAGAACTTGGGAGGCGGCGAAGACATGCACTCAAAGTTATCTGACTGGAATTTATGAGTTCAAGATTCTGGTAAAAGAACCTGGTAAAAATAATAAAAGTTGAAATGAATCCAGGCAGATGCCCGGCAAATTTGTGCTTCCATACACATACACACAAATACACATACATGCAAACATGAATACACACACCACTATTAACACTAGCAAAAGAGGGAAAATATGGTAATGCAATTGAGAGGAACATTTGGGGTACAGAGGAGTGAAGAAAATAAAGAATCTAAATATAAATATGAACCTTAAAAATGTATGAAAGCATCGAGACAGGATATCCTTTTCCATTAATTTCAAACCATAGCCAACACTCATGATAAGCATCTTATAGGACGATACAACTATCCTCTAAAACAAAAAGGGAAAGTGTAGAGCAAGTCAACAGGAGCAAGCCACAAACACACCCTATTGATAGTTTCCCCTTAAATAATGGGAGCATGAAAAAGGAAGCTGGTGCTTCAAGATCAAGACCTTAAGAAAGGGAAATTCCACTGAAGAAAGCCTTGACACTACCTGCCACTCTTCACCAACGTGACAATGCCAGTCTCTATTGAGCAGAAAGTTGACTAGAACCTGAATGAAGCAGGTGGGCAGTCAGATCATCAAAACAGCCTTTTCTCAGTTTTCAGACTTGTAGAAGAAACCCAGAAGAGGTTTTGACGATGGTATCATGAACATACAAGAATCCTCGGGAGAGGTGCAGCATATGCTTGCTCTTTATATATGGAGCAAGCTAAACGATATATCCACACACGACTAAATATGAAGTGATATGTGTTGAAATTATTTCAAAAGTCTATTATATAATAGCAGTAAAACAAAGTACGATACACCTTGGAAGACACATTAGAAAGCTAATCTGTTTCACTAGGGAGACCTGAAAGCAAATATCCCTAGGGTCATGCAGAATCAGAAATAGAACAGCTTCCATAAGTCTTAAACTTATTTTATATACTTTGAAATTAGTTTTCAGTTCTGTGGCACATGCCTATGTTAAACATGTGCTGAAGAAAAGTTACCACCTGAAGCTTCCATTTCCTCTAAGTCTCCACAATTCTTAAGGAGGTGGCCCACACTCCAAGGCACTGGCTAAGAGAAAAATTAAGACAAACACATTGATGAAAATTGATGTTGACACTGAAATGATCAAATACTAGCATTCATTGAATGCAAATGGATATATTTATAAAATACTAAGAAATATGCTAGATTTGGATTATGTAAATAGTTCAATGCTATTTACACAGAAAGGTAATAATTTAAGTTGTGAAGAATTTAATATGATGGATTAGAGTTTAAACTTAAAACTGCCAAAGTATAGTTTTGCAGCCAAATATGACTTTCATATTGTTTAGATATTTTTCTACCGTATAAATAAGCCCATGTGGTTATATATTACTTTGAGGTGCTTTGGTGGAAAATACAGGGTATCTAATAGCAACAAATGTATATGTATAACAAAGCAGAATATACATAATCTGATCCTTTACATAAAAAGGAATTGTTCCTGAATTAGACAAAGAATAGCAGAAGACTGGGAGGTAGTTAACACAAAATTTCAAAATACAATTTTTGGAAGTCACTTTATTCTTCCCACTATGGGACTACGGAGTCAAGTCAGGCTTGCATGGCAAACACGTTTATCTGCTGAACCATCCTAAGAGCCCTAAATTATAACTCCTTCACATGAAAAACTGTTGGAAGGAGGTGTTCTTACTATGGCTAGAAATTTTGAAAATGTAGTGATATTTATTATACTATATGCTAAAGAATTATCTATATCAAGCCAAATAATAAAAAATAAATCGAATAATGTGAAGCGGAATAGAATAAATAAAAATATAACAAATAGAAGAATAAGAGAATAAAAAGAATACAATAAGTAGAAGAATGTCAAGCAGAATACCAAACCAAAAAAAAATCAATGTGCACAAAGTATAAGGCAAAGAGTTATTAATAATGTGAAAGTACAGTTTTGAAGGGTAGTATATGTTTAACTGCAATGGAAATAATAAAGAGCAACAGTTTATCATCTTCAGCTCAAAAAATAAAACCAGATATCAACAGACAGAACATGACATGTTTGAAAAATGTCATTGCAGAAACATAACTGTATACCATATTTCAGTTTGATTAATAAAAACAAAGATTTTCAGTTAAACTAGAAACCATGTGCAAAAGACTTACATCAAAAAACCATTAATGAAAGTAACTCTTAGGTAGGAAAACAACACACAATGCCAATGCCAAGTCTACAGAATGGGAAAAGATCTTCCCCAAACCCACATCAGACACGGGACTGATCTCTAACATATACAAAGAACTCAAGAAATTGGTCATCTAAACAACAAATAATCCAATAAAAATGGAGCACAGACCTAAATATTGAACTCTCAAAAAGGGAATCTAAAATGGCTGAATGACACTTAAGGAAATGTTCGACATCCTTAGCCATCAGAAAACTACAAATCAAAACAACTTTGTATTTCCTTCTTACACCTGTAAGAATGGCCAAGATCAAAAACACTGATAACAACTTATGCTGGAGAAGTTGTGGGGTAATAGGACACTCCTGCATTGCTGGTGGATATGAAAACTGGTACAGCCCCTTTGGATATCAGTATGGTGACTTCTCAGAAAATTAGGAAACAATCTTCCTCAAGACCCAACAATGTCATTTTTGGGTATAGACCCAAAGGATGCTCAAGCATACCACAAGGACATGTGATCAACTGTGTTCATAATTTGTTTGTTATAGTCAGAACCTGGAAACAACCTAAATGTCCCTTGACCAAAAAATGGATAAGAAAAATGTGGTACATTTACACAATGGAGAACAACGCAGTAGAAAAAAATGAGGACATTTTGAAATTTACAGGCAAATGAAAGGATCTAGAAAACATCATATTGAATTAACCCAGACCCAGAAAGACAATTATCATATGACTAACTCATAAGTGTTTTTTAAACCTAAAGCAACAAAAATCAGCCTACAAATCACAATCCCAGAGAACCTAGACAGCAATGAGGACCCTAAGAGAGACATACATGGATCTAATCTACATGGGAAGTAGGAAAAGACAAGGTCTCCTGACAAAATTTGGAGCATGGTTACCATGGGAGAGGGTTGAAGGGGAGGCGGAAGCATATAAAAATGTATAGCTCAATAAAATCAATTTTAAAAAGTCATAGGAAATCATACTATTAACTATCTAAAATACACAAATCTGTGTGTATGTATATATGTAAGTATAAATTACAAAAATATTTATTTTTAGAAGGAAAATTCTCATCAATTCTGGCAGTGCTCCTTCCAAGGACAAAGACAGTCAAACAAAAAGTGTACAACAGGTATACAGGTATTTGAGTTACTGGTCATGGTTGTCCAAGAGTCTCCCAAAACATTACAGGTTATTTCTAGTGGACTTATTTATTCTCCAGTGATGGAAGATACATCTCTATTTGACATAACAAAATTCATGTCAAACACAAGGAGACTCCTGATCCAGAACTGACTTAAATGCTTTTTTCTGTAGAATAAATGTTATTGGTACCACAATACTAATTATGGCATTTCCCTATAAGCACCTATGATGAATTCAAAATACAAATTGAAAAAATAAATAATCTCGAAGGCTTCTTTAAGTGTTGTGTTGGATTGTTTCATGTCAACTTGATATAAGTTAGAGTCATCTGAAATAAGAGCACCTCAAATTGAGCAAATGTCTCTCTCTATATGATCTGGCTACATGAAATACTTATAATTTCAATGTGATTGATAGGAAAGGGCCCAGTCTACTTTGGGTGGCGCTGTCCCTGTGATGTTGGTCTTATGCTCTATACATAGCATGATGCGCAAGCCATGGGAAGTAAGACAGTAAGCAGCACGCCTCCATAGCCTTTACACCAGTTCCTGTTGTGTTTCAGTTCCTGTCCTGACTTCCTCCATTGATAGACTACAATTCAGAACTGAAAGCAAAACAACTCTTTTCTTCCCAACTTGATTTTGGTTATAATGTTTTATTACGGAAATACAAATTGTAACTAAGACAAGTTCTTACATAACATCCTGAGACTCACAATGCATATTTAAATATTTTCTCATGATTATTTATAACTCCAGTGTGATTTTATTTTCATTAGTTGTTGTGACATTAGAGTTTAATGCATCCCTATCTCTTAAGCTCATTACTAATACAACAAATTCATCCTAACAGAGCCTAGATGCTCAAGTTTTCAAGTTCCAAAGTCCTTGTATACAGTATGTATTTTAAGAGATTGTCTCATTTATTTTGACTGTGTCTATATTTTATGATTGCCTATACAGCAATTTCAACTTTAAAATTAATGTCAATGAATCCTCTGAAATGCCAGCTGCCATCATAGTTGAATCTTCAATAGGCAAATTGCTCATATTTCATGTCCTAGCTATTCTCAAGAAAGGTTCATCAGGGTAGCATTATGCCCTGTTTTACAAGTATGTTAAATTCTTTTTCCAACAAGTAAAAGAGAAACCTTGTCGTCTGCGGTTTTGATTTCCTTGGACTCTTCTGTTACTTTTTTCTAAAACACTTAAACAGCAGCTACAGAATTATGAGCAGGGCTTTAATATAATCTATGCTTGGATTTCAATTTTAATAACACATATAACTTTTATTATTCCTTCTGGTTAAAGCCATCTCTAAATGTACTCTGATTTTTCCAGTTCTTATCTCTGTCATCAGCAACCGGTCCCAACCTGCTCCATTTATACATATACATAGTAATCTGGGCTGGATAGAAAACCTCATCACCACTCTAAAGTAAATAACAGGTTAACAAATCACCGTAATATAAAAGGCTAGCACATTGTCGTTTCATGTTTTGAACAGAAAGAAGGAAAAGAATTGCTACTACATTTTCACTACAGAGAAGCCTAA
>JAQHUG010000018.1:13210013-13232381 GCA_028555095.1 Dicrostonyx torquatus | reverse complement strand
AGTAGGTGTTTAACATTACTTCCTGGTTTTTATAAAATGTTTTCAGTGTTGTTTTTCTTAATAAAGAAGCTTAAAATTTTCTTTTGCAAGCTAAGATGTGGTTGTAGATTTCTTCAGAAAGAGTAGGAATTATTGATGCTATATACTAGGATCTAGCCAATCACTTCCAAAGCAATTTTCCTAGAATTATTTAAAGTTTAATAAGCTTCACTTATGGTTTATATAGTAAATGAGACCATAGTAAATTCCTGGAGCAAGATATCAGTCATTGTTTGTTTGTTCCATGCCATGAAAGCAGGATATGAAATGGGCAGAGATTTGTTTGTAATTTACCTGAGTTCTCAATATTCCCTAAAGACAACTTCCATTTCCTGAGTGTGTCTGGAAGGCATGCGGTTGTGATTGTCTTAGCTAGCATTTCTATTTCTGTTAGAAAATACTGTGGCCAAAAGCAACTTGGAGTGAGGTTTGATTTATACTTCCAGTGCACAGTACATTACTGGGGGAAGTCCAGAGAGGAACTCGAGTCAGAATCACAGAGGGAAGAACTAAAGCAGAAGGCATGGAGGAATGCCACTTATAGGCTTTCTACTTATGGCTTGTTCAGCCTGTTTTCCCTGGATAGTCACTACTCACATTGACCTGAGCCTTCACACATCAATCACTGAACCACAAAATGTCCAAAGAATGTGCTTACAGGTCAATCTGATGGAGAAAATTTCTCAGTTGTTTTCCCTTCCCAGGTAACCCTAACTAGTACTAATCTGGCATAAAAGCTGACCAGCATGGTTATCTCTCTCATTTATCAAGTGTCCATGTAAACATTTTTAAGACAAAAAAAAATCAAGTCTTTAATAGTGAAAATGAGCTAGCTACCTATTAAGTGAATGACATGGAAATGCCATTTTTAAAAATGTCTATTAAATTTGACACAGCCTCAGTTTTACATTTTAATAAGCCAGAGTCATAATCATGCACATAGATTTGTTTGTATATTAGATACAAGTTTCAAGATCACATCTAATTTACAGAGATTCAATAGTATTTTGAGTCATAAATTAAGACTCTGACTGCAGGCTGCTTTACTTTATCTTCTTGTTACCACTCTCTAACTATGTGACTTTGGACACATTATATATACAGTATGCCATTGTGCTCTGAAATATTAAAGAGGGATGATAATGGCTTATTTTATATGGTCCACAGTAGGAATTGAAAGAGTGATATATATTGTAGTAGGGATTGCATATAATATATATATATGTATATATATATATATATTTATATTAGAAGGGATTAACTGAGTAATAATATATGTGTGTATGCTGTGTTTGCATATGTGTCATTATCAATATACTGAATATATAACAAAGTTATAAAATTGAAATACTTTAGAATCATTTTTGACCAAAGTTTAATTGTGAGAACAAGGCACACTGATCATTGTATTTAATAAATACTTAAGTATTTAGTAGATAAAGTGACTTCCAATTATGAAAGTTTTATTCATCTCAACTGAATGCATTTTTAAAGTGTTTCCTATCAAAAATTTCTAATCTTATAATTTTGAGGGTTTTTACATTATTTAAAATTTCATTCTTCATGCATAAGCCATTGTTATTCATATAAATAGCAGTCATAATAATTTATGTTATTTTAAATACTGGGCAATACATTTATTTGAATGATTATTAATCCTTTACTAAGTCAATATGTACTAAGTACATATGTTTTTCAAAAGGTTAAATTGAGGCAGACTGAGAAGCCCAATGATAATGGCACTGGGATTTGTCTCTACTGCATGTACTGGCTTCTTGGGATCCTATTCTCTTTGGATACACACCTTCCTAAGCCTGGATGGAGGGGGGGAGGACTTTGGACTTCCCACAGGGCAGGGTACCCTGCCCTCCCTTAGGACTGGAGGGGGAGGGAGGAGGGTGAATGGACGATCTGGAGGGAGATGGGAGGAGAGGAGGAAGTGGAAATTTTGAATGATATTATTTATAAAGCAATAAATATTAGAAAAAAGATTAAAATTTTCAGTTCTTTTGGATAATTAGTGTTCTTATCAGTTATGAGATAGGCATTCTAAAAATCTAGAAGACATATTATTGCATAAAAATTTCCAGAAACCAAAGTATAATTTCCATCTTTCATAAAAAGCTGATAATTTACAGTACTCCTATCTATATCTGGTATGGTTTCAATGATATATTATTCATAAATATGTGAGCAGCCTAAATGTCTCTGGTATACAAACATGCCCCAGAAGTGACTTTTTTCTCATGCAGATGGCTCATGTGCCTCCTGTTAGATCACAACCCAGAAAGCAATAGCTTCTTCTTAACAGACTTCTGCTTAGCCATTTCTTATGTACTTCTTCCCAGCAACTCCTCGTATTGTCCCTTGAGTTTCATGGTATCATGGTAGATGAGAGCTGTCAGAACCCATTCAAGCCTCAAATAGAGATTTCTTCCCCGATTTCAGGTGAAAACTGTGAATGCGAATGACAATAATTTTTCTACTTTAGTGCCAAATCCAATGATAAGCAAGAATAAGAGATAAGAGGAAATATGGAAAGAGATCGTAGAGGGAAAAAGGTTAGCTGGCAGAATTCTTTGTATTTTATGTTACTGTAAAAACTTTTATATTTTTTAAATCTAGTCTTGGTTAAATGTTATCAGTAGGATTCATGTACACTACCAACTTTCTATTCTATTCTTAGACAACAAAGACTCAGCAGCAACTGTCACTGCTCAAACTGTTTTGTTAATATAGTTGCTTTGAAATTTTTTACACATAGGGTGTGCTAAGAGGCTTTGCCTCACAAACGGTAGCACACAGCACATACACATATGCATGTCCATGACCTGGAGTAAATTTTTACCAGAAGAAACTGATTCACTTACCAGGAAAAAAATATTTTTCTGACTTCCTTGTTAGGCATATTAAATATTACATGTGCTTGCTGCCAGACTACATTAAGAAAAAATATATTCCACCAATTAAGTTTACTTTGCATATCTATGAGAAGGGAGAGTCACTATTTTTGGTTTAGGAATAGAAAATCTCAGATTACTTCATAAAACTGTAGTACAATGTGGCATCATCACTATGGTGTGATGGTGACATCATGACTGATTCACTCTTTGTGGGGAGCAGGCAATCTTAGCTCCTCAAGTTTCTCTTTCCACTAGTCTGTCTCATGTCTTTCTTCAATGCCATTTAACACTTCTGCAGCCTTTCTTCCTTACATAGCCTTGACCCTTTCCACTTAGAATTCCAGGTATTTGGAGGTGACTGTGTTTGCATGTTTGTGTGGTGGAGGATGGGAGAGTATGAGTGTGTGTTGTTATATGGAGGATGAGGGAGTGTGGAATGATGATGATTTGGTGTGTGGAGGTGTGTGAATGGGGTGGGAGAGTGTGTAGCAGTGCATAGGGGTGAACACATCTAAACTTGTCTATCACAGAATGCACAAAACCGAAGGCTATATTCACCTGAGAGGGAGACTTTCCCTCAGATAAATAAGAATCTGCCATGTGAAGAAGTGAATAGCTTCAAGTTTTATGTTGCAGACATGATTAGAAAATATCATTTATGGTAGATGTTATTGTGTTGACATTTCTGATTTTGAAATTGTGAGCATTTGGCTTCATATCTGAGAGGCTTGCATGATAAAAAATAGAAGGTAACTTTCCATGGTGGTGTTTGGGTGACCCAAGAATTTTGAGTTAAAGGACAAGTAATGTTTCCAAAAAAATAAAGTTTAATTAAGTATTTAGCATTAGAGAATTTAATGTACAATTACCAAAGATGTATATATTTAAATTACATTAATATGTGTGAACTTTCTTTATAACGATGAATAACATTATTAATGTGAGAAATATCAGGCAGTTAATACTTCAGAGGTAATAAATCTGCCAAATGATTAAATATAATGCCTGTAATTTTCTGGTGTTTCACAGTCATTACTAATATTCAAACCTAATGAAACCTTAGAAAAATTCAAGTGAAAGAAAATTTTTAGCTTAAAACATTTATAATGAATCTAAAACCTTTCAACTCCTGATTTGTAACTAGCCATGACAGTCATCTATTTAAAATCAATATCACAGTAAAAATAAAAACAGCAGCTAAAACAGCTAACCCAAATGAGAAATCTCAATGTTTTCAAGCTATAGCTGACATTATTTTTCTTCCAGGCAGCCATATAAAATTACTTTGTATTGCAGCCAAGCAAATATAGAAATTACAGGTAAATGACTGAATTCTAGAATAATATATAAACATATTACTGGAGATATTAAGATTCTAATGTACTTCTAGATAATACGTTTATGTAAAATATGCTTGTTTATAAAAGTAAATACTGATATAAACTTGGAGATTCTACTCAGCTATGGAGAGTTTGCTTAGGAAGCAAAACCCCGATTTAGCCCTTAGCACAAAACACACACACACACACACACACACAAATACACCTGTACATTGTCTAAGAATGTCTACAATCTAAACATGCCATGATGACAGCATCTTCTTCGTATCATTAATGATATCTGCAAAGATACATTCTACAAAATAAGATAGGATTCTCAATACAGTAGAATTTAGAAGGAATACTTCTAGTTGTTGAGAGACTAAGCATTAATAATACATCAAAAATGCTTTTGCTCTCTAAAGTAAACAAAAGAAGAGACCTTCAGAGATGTCAACTCATTAATTCCAGGAACACATTAAATGAAAAAAAATCAATGGAATTTCGCCAAAGTGGTTGACTAAAAATTTTGGTGTGGGACAATTATCCTGGATTATCCAGATAGGAACAAAACTGAGCAAGGGAAATATTCCCAGTTCTACCACATAAAATATGTTTGATTTTGCTCCATAAAACTGACTTCATACAATTTATTCAATAACTTTTAATTAAAATTGCATTTTTGCCATTAAATTTGACATGATCTCTTATGGGAGAATCTTGACTTGTGTTCTCAGATTTGTGCAATTATAAGAGCATATGGGAGGATGGAGGAGCACCTTTGCAGTCATTCTATATCAATTTCTACGTTATTCATTAAGAATATGTTTCTCACTGAAGCTTGTACCATTTCAGTTAGTCTGGCCAGCCAGAAAGCTACTAGGACATTCCTGTGTCTACCTTCCACTCCACCATACATACACGAAATGTGGGATTACATGCTCACGTCGCCATGCACAGATTTTTACAAGGGTATTGGGATTGGGATATGGCCTCACTTTAATAGCAAGCATCTCTCTCACTGATCTATTTCGCAAGTACCCTGCTCTTAATAGCTTCTAATTTTTGAGTTTTAATGAGATTCCAGAGTATGCAAGTAAATGGGTCTCTGCATCTATTTCTGTTTCTTGTTCCTTTTCTTGGGCTCTTTCCCTTCTGAATGTTGATTTAGCCCTATTTTAATTTTTTTGCTTTTTGTTTTATCTTATATTTCACTTTGTTATCATAGCTTAGATGCTATGTTTCTAATGAGAGTAGGGGAGGAGGAACTGGAAGGATTAGAGGGCAGGAACCATAATCAGGATATCCTGAATGATAAACCAAACAAAGCAAAATAAAAACCTCCATTTTTCAATAAAACAATGACAACAACTTAAGCAATCAGCCATTTATCTGAGAACAAGATCTAATGAACTACAACTTAGTTTACTTTGGCATTGCTGGTATGTTATACTTTCAACCACAGTAGTGATTTTACTTAGGTTGTTTTGCATTAACATAATTAGATGTTAGCAGCTTGTATTATTTTCTTCTGAGTCCAAATTATTCCAGTAGTTGATACTGTACGGCAATGGGCAGTGCAACCTAAAAGCCATACTCATCTTTCTTTTTTCTTTAAGGCTGCACTTGACATTTTCTATTTATAACTACGAGATAAGCTGAAATATTTAATTAAGCTCACTCTATACTTGCAGCAAGTTAGTAAATTTGAAAGAAAACCTATTGTTCTAAAAATTAGTCAGTTAAAATAATCAAGCTATTGGTATCGTCTCAATTTATTATACTTTATTTTATTTCATTGATAGTCTGTGAATATTATGTTCAAGAACTAATGTAATCTACAACTAGGTGCAGTAAATGTACAAAAATAAATAAATCAGCAAATATTTTAATAACATGATTTAGTATAAATAATTATTTTTAATTTTTTTGCCTGTTCATTTTTTATTATTGTTGTTTTGGGTTTTTTTTTTTAGCATTGCTTCCGTCCCATCCCTATTAGAAAGAAACTGATTTATATCAGTTTCCAGCTCAAAGTTCCTAGATAACCTGACAATCGTCTTTTTATCCATATTTTTGTTTTGAAAAAAAATACCATTCCAAATTCCACTTCCTGCCCTCCTCCCAGTTCCCTCCCTCTCCTTCCACAGACCCTCCCCCAACCCCTCCAATCCTAAGGGAATGCCATGCACCCCGCCCTGTGGAAAGTCCAAGGTCCTCTCTACTATGTCTAGGTTGAGCAAAGTTTACATCTAAAGAGACTAAGAGCCCATGAAGCCTGTATATGCAAGTAGAGACACATCCCAGTGTCACTATCGGTGGCCCCTCAGTCTGCCCCAGCTGTCAACCCTCTTCAGAGTGGCTTGGCTGTTCCCATGCCTGTTCACTCCCAGTCCATTTGGAGTTGGTGAGCTCCCATTAGCTCAAGCAAACTGTCTCAGTGGATGACCCCATCATGGTCTTGAATTTCTTGCTCATACTCTCACTCCCTCCACTTTTCAACTGAATCTTGGGAACTCAGTCCAGTGCTCCAATATGGGTCATTGCATCTGTTCCCCATCTTTTGTTGGACGAAGGTTCTATGGTGACATTTAAGATAATCATCAGTCTGACTACAGGGTAAGGTCAGTTCAGACACACTCTCCTCTATTGCTTAGGGTCTCAGCTGGGTTCATCCCTGTGGGTTTTCGGGAATTTTTCTAGAGCCAGGTTTCTTACTAACTCCATAATGGCTCCCTCAATCAAGATATCTCTTTCCTTGCTCTTATATCTGTCCTTCCTCCATCTCAACCATCCCATTCCCTCAAATTCTGCTCAACCCCTCTTTTTCCCCCTCTACTTCCCGCCTTCCTGCTCCCAAATTTTTGTCTGATTCCAATTTCCAGGTGGGTCTATATTATTAACATTTAAAAAGAGGCCATGGTTTTGTTGGTATTTGTGCATGTGCATGGGGTGGAAGGAAGGAGAATGAAGGGGACTGATGTAATTTTATATTAATATAAATAATTATTAATAAAATATTAAAAGATATATTTATTATGCAACATTTCTGCTTATTTTTTATTATAAAGCTGGAGGGTGTGGCTTTAATATTTTTAACACTAAAATGATTAAATTATAACTTCTCAACAAAATTATGACTGTTTCACCTTCTCCATAAGTGTTGTATTTGTGATTATTTATGTAATTCCAGAAAACATTTTGTAAAACCAATTTACTCTATTGTTACAAAGCAATTCAAGTTATATTTCTATTATATGTCAAACCACTCATCCTTCAGATAATCCTCCAAGTCACTCTTGGCAATTACATTAGCATGACCAATTTTTATATTACTAAAATATCCTGAAGTGCAATTATTTTCTTGTAGCCAAACTTTGTGGTAGATTTTGTATGAACAGGGTTTATGGAGAAAGTTTTTCTCACTTTTCATAAACATTCAAAAGTATGACACCTTTATCACTTTCTGGGCATATCCTTGTCTCCATATGAAACCTGAACTTAGCCATGATGCAAACAAATCTGCAAGATTTTCACGCAGAGAGCTGCAGAAACACAGGTGAAAGGGATCTGGTGCAGCCTTGCCTTCTTTCTGTGGCACTGTGGATACATTTACTTTTGTACTGGATTTCTCTTTCAGCTCCTTATAGACTGACTTACCCTAAATAACTCGCAATGGGTTTCTAAGCTCTATTATCTCCAGACAGACAATAAGTCTTCTGGAACATATGGTGGGTGACAGCTTTAAATACCTCAAAGATTAACTTTACAAAAAATTTTCTACAAATTTATCTTTAGAATTCATTTTGAAACTTATCAAATTTCTCATAGTCATAGCTTATCTGTAACTAAGATAATTATAACTGGTAGCATCATTATTTAGTCAAAGAGTTTCCCATTTATATATAATAAACAATATATAGTTAAAGTAGGTAATTTACAGACAACAGGTCACATTTCCAGTTGTTAGCATAACATAGGTTTTATTTTCAGCTTTGAAGTCTGTGGCAAAAGTTAAGAAACCCAAAGAAAGCTCATGCATAACCTGACTCTACTTACCTCTAACAATCAGGCATCTTCTGCTTCAGTGAGTAGTCGTCTATATTCCCTAAGTTTTTGTATAGGAACTATACAAAACTATAGCACCAGTAAGACACAAATGTTTATAACTTAAATATCTTAAGAAATGTTTCATTGTGCCCTTTTTTTAATATGAATGACTTGATGAGGTTTAATGACATGAGAGAAGGAGTACAAGGCACAGAGCCGGAGTTAGGAGTCTGGATTTGAGTTTTGCTGTGTGCAAAATCTGTAAAGCATAGCAAGCTAGTTAACCATTCTGTGTCCCAGTTTCCAATTTCCAAAATGGTTTAGCAGGAGCATTAAACGTTAACAGATGGTTTGAGCTTGAGATGAAGTCAAGCATATGAAGTACATGTGAAACATACTATTAGAATTTTACAGTCTATTTGTCACTTCTGTTCTGTTCCCATATTGTGCAATAATATAGTGATTGAGTAGATAGATTGTTTTTCAAGTCATTAATATGGAAAAACTTGATATTTGACAGTGTCAAAATCATAGAAAGTAAAAAATCAGGTAGGGCTAGGACAACAAATACCGTAACGAAAACAGAACTGGTATAAAAAGTCCTTCTGTACATGTGTTGCTTTTATTGGTTAATGAATAAAGAAGCTGCTTAGGCCTATGAATGGGCCAAATAGAACAAGGTGGGAATTCCAAGCAGAGATAGAGAAAAAAAGGCAGCACCAGAGAGAGGCTGTGTAGCTGGTAAAGGACACACAGGCTGGAAACTTACTGGCAGGCCACAGCCTAATAATATAAATGCGTTAATTTAAGATGTAAGAGCTAGTTAAAAACACACTTAAGCTATTTACCAAACAGTATTGTAATTAATATTTTTTCTGTGTGATTATCCTGGTCTGAGAAGCCATGAAATAAAGAGCAGTCTTTTACACAGAGCCAAGAAACTGTCTGTGAATATGAAATCCCAGAGATGCAAACATCCTTCACTCTTCCTCAGTTATGCTCCCATAGTCTGCTGAGAAAGCTGGATTAGGACATTCACAGTAAGGTAGCAACAACAAGAGGGATGACCTAAAACTGTAGTCAGAGACCCCTGTTTCTCCTTTGATGACCCTTTCTCCATATCAAACTTCACAGAAATGCCAAGCAAGCAAGTCAAGACACATGAACTTAAGCTCCAGCCCTGGGATAAGGGCTCTGAAATCGAAAGAACTCTACAATACATTTTGCTTTTTATTCATTCAGAAAAAAAGGAGATAGAAGAATTTAGATGACACACACCGTATAAATAGAAGAAAGTGTTTAAAAACTGTCACAAAATAGGAAAACATTTTGCTCATGAAAAAAGCATTCAAAAGAAAACTTGAGTGCTAAAACAAGAACATAGATCTTGGAAATAGAACACACGTCAGGGGAAAAGAAATCAGGACAAGGATTTGGGAAGAAACATGATTTTTTTTTCTTCAAATTGATTCCTTGAAATGCTTTTTTTTTTAAGAGAAAAAAAGAGACCCTATCCAAGGGTAGGAAATTTATCTAGACTTAAACACTAACACATGTCTAACTAGACTCCAGACAGGGGAGCAGGTAGGCTAACTGAAAATCTTCACCACACTTACCTCTCTTCCAAACAGAATCCACCAGTCTTATAACCAGCTCTTAGCAGAACACCTGTATCAGACTCTCCTCCCCCACACATCTTCTCCTCCAACCTCCTTTATGCTGCCAGGGAAGCAAGTAGGGCAGCAAAGCAGTTATATCACCTCCACATCTTCATTTTTCCATTCTCTCCACCAAATCCAATCACCCAATCTCATCCCTATAGCAGGCCACCAGTTATGTCCTTTCCTCTCCTCTCTGCCACCATTCCTAGTGGACTAAGGAGATCTTAATAAAATAGCTGGCTTCCCTCCTTCCTGTGGAGATGCCTCAGTGTCTTCCCGCTCATGCCCATTTCTAAGTATCAGCTCACAATACTTAGAAAGGCATTGCACCTGGAAGCCCCAGTGACAAGGTCTACTCCAATCCCAAAAGAACTACCTACCAGGCAACACACAGCCTTCATTCATATACTCCTAAAAACCAGAGAGTACAACGGAACCAAGGTAAAAAAGTATAACAAAGACAGGACTAAATATTAGTATCTAAAAATAAAAATATACCAAACACAGATGCCTAGGTACCAGTGTAAAAACACAATAACAATCAAATCAACATTTCTCCACTATATCCCAGCAATCCTTCCACATTAGGCCCTGAGAATTGCAACATAGTTGAAACACAGCATAAAGACCTTAAAATAACCTCTATAAAAATGACAAAGTTCCTTAAAGAGGAAATGGTTTCTTAAAGAAACCCATGAAAACACAAACAGTAGAAGGAACTCATAAAACATTGTTATATAGGAAAGTTGAAAGTGAACCATTAAAGAAAACACAAACTGAGGGATATCTGGAAATGAAAACAATAAGAACTTAAATAGGAATCTGAGAGACAAACCTCACTATCAGAATATAAGAGATTAAAGGTACTAAAAACTTGATTTAAAAAATTGATACTTCAGTCAACAACAAAAAAAATGTAAAATCTAAAAAAAAAAAAAATCCTGTCATGAAATACCCAGGAAATCTAGGACACTGTGAAAGGACCGCAGCTGCAGCTGAGAATAATAGGAATCCAACAAGGAGAAGAAAACCAGATCAAAAACACAGAAATATTTTCAGCAAAACAAAAATAGAATGTCGTAACCTAGAAGAAGATGTCTATACAGGTATAAAAAGCTTACAGAGCACCACATAAACTGTATCTATATTCCCCTTGGCACCTAAGAGTCAAAACACAGAGAACAAAACTATTATTAAATATGCAATGGGGATATATGCATGTAACATGAAAAGGAAGAGCTATTAGCATAACATCTAACTTAACAGTGGAGAATCTAAATGCTCGATGGGTCTGGATTTTTTTTCTACAAACTCTAAGAGACCACAGATACCAGTCCCGAATATTATACCCAATACAACTTTTACCCACATTAGACAAAGAAAATAAAACATTACAAAATAAAACCAAATTTAAGTCATTTCTATATAATGCAGCCCTACCCAGGATGCTACAAAGAGATTCAGAGATTGTTCAACATATATAAATTGATGAGTGTAATGTACTTGTAAACATACTAAAAGACAATAACTTTGTAATCCTTTCATTAGATGCAGAAAATGCCTTTGACAAAATACAACAATTCATGATAAAAACTACTGGAGAGATTAAGGGTACAAGAGACATACCTGAACAGAAATTACACTAACATTAGGAAATATACAAGGTCCACCCTCTTCATACCTATTCAATATATTACTTGAAGCCTTAACCAGAGTGGTAAGATAACTGAAGGAGATCAAGAGAGTATAACATGGGTAGAAAGAAATTAAAGTTCTTTATTTAAAACAATATAAGAGTTCATAAGTTACCCTAGAATTCTACCAAGAAACCCCTCCAGTTGGTAAAATTTCATCAAATTACCAGGTACAAAGTTACTAATCAAAAATAAGTATCCCTCCTATATAAAAATAACAAATAGGGAGAAGTAAAAACCAAGGAAACAACACCTTTCACAATACCCTAAAATAATATAAAAATCATGGGGCAAATTTAATCAAGTATGTGAGGAGACTTCTATGATAAAATTTTAAGACACTGAAGAAAGAAACCAAAGAAGATAAGAGAAGATGAAGAAATTTCCCACACTCATGGATTAGTAGGATTAACATAGTAAAAATGACAATCCTACCCAAAGCAATATACAGTTTTCAGTGAAATCCTCCTCAGAATTTCAACAAAATTCTTCACATTACTTTAAAGGAAAAAATTTAACTTCTATGGAAACATAAATTACCCAGCATGGCTAAAGCATTCTTTTGAGGGGAGCAGAATAAATTTTATTTTAAACCTGACTGAATTCTTTGCTGAGTATTCTGGAAGCTCTGCTCAAGTCATCTCAGCCGCTGCAAATCATGTACAAGTTGATTCTCACCTCCTTTAGCATGTCAGTATTGCTGAAAATATCACCATCTCAGATATCAAATTGTACTACAGTGGTATAGTAGTAAAAAGATTTTGTTATTGGCACAAAAGCAGGCATGTTTATTAATGGAATTGAACTGAAGACCCAGAGATAAATTCACATGCAAATGGACACCTAATTTTTGATGAAGGAACCAGAAATTCACCCTGGACAAAACACAGCCGTTTCAACAGACAGTACTTGTCAAACTGAATACTTGCACATATGAAACTTCAGAAAGATCCATACTTATCAGACTGCAGGAAACTCAGCTCCAAATGGATAAAAGACCTCAATGTAGACATAGACACACTGAACCCAATAGAAAGGAAAGGCAGGAATAGCCTTAAGGTCATTGGTGTAGGAAAAGACTTTCTGATCATAACACCTTTAGTATAGGATTTAAGGTCAACAATCAACAAATTAGATCTTATGAAACTGAGAATCTTACATATGTCAAAGGACACCATATTTAGGACAAAGAGACAGACTAAAAAATAGAAAAATAATTTTGCCAACTTTACATCTGGTAAATGGATAACATTTAAAACATATAAGGAACTAAAAAGACAGATGTCAAGAAAACAAATAATCAAGTTAAAAGATGAGGGCACAGATAAAAGCAAAAAATTCCTAATAGAGTGATATCAATTGGCTGAGAAGAACTTAGAGAAATGTACAGCATCCTTCATCATCAGGGAAATGTCAACCAAAACTGCTCTGAGATTCCATCTTATACCTGCCAGAATGTCTAAAATCAATAAAACATGTGAGTTATTAAGGCTGTGGAATAATTGCTGCTTGAATTTAAAACTTGTACAACTTCTATGGAAATCTCTGTCTATAAGATATGCTAGAACAATGATGGCACAAAACTTATGGGGATAACCAAAAAATATTTGATTTGACTTAAGGCCTAGTCCATGAGATAAAATCCATTTTCAGCACTACTTTATTAAGTGTTGAAAAACCTGAGACTAGATAGCCCAGGGACCTAGGCTAAAAACAAATACTGTTCTTTTATTAGAAGTACATAGCAATAAAATGACTCCTATTGACATTCTGTTATAATCATAGATCTGTGTCTAGTTTAGCCAAAAGTGATGTTAGCTCCTGCAACATATGGGAACAATTACAGAGATCTACAGTCAGACATTATGCAGAGAATGAGAGACTTTGCAATATTTGGCCCTGACTGAGATATCTCCATGAAATCACTCCAGTCAGGGATCAGTGATCCCTGTAGAAGAGAGGGAGAAAAAATATTAGCAGCTAGAGGGGAAAGAGGGCAAAAAGGAAACAAGACTTTCCGTATAACCAGAAGGGAAGCACATGTGAACTCCCAGAGATGGAGGCATTATGCACAGGCCTACGTGGGGCTGCACCAGATAGGGTCCTAGGGCTAAAAGAAATAAACATGTGCCCTAGTCCTAACCCTGAAGCAATCTGATACCAATACCACTTGCAAATTAAAATTTTAGTTTTATTTAGGAGTCAAGGAATTCTTACTGGGGAAACAAACTAGTCAGGATTAGACAGTAGGCCTGGCAGCAGAGAGCCAAGAGAAAACAAACTGAATGGCATCCTTGGAGGTTTCTCATCTCATAATGTCCTGTCAGGGCTTTTTCTTTCTTTCTTTCTTTCTTTGAAAAAAATAATTGCGATTTAGTTTATATTTTTATTATATATATATATACACATATACATATTGCTTTCTTACATATACATATAAACTCATATAACATTTTTCTCTTTTATACTCTACAGATTCTTTGTGTACATATTATGGCTGCCAGTGAGTATGAGGAGTGGGTATCTCCATCTAAATCTGTTTCTTCTGCCTTTTGGGGGGCTCTATTCCCTCTACTTGTTTGATTTGTCCTAATCTGATATATTAGGTACGTTTCACTTTATTGTATTTAATCGTATTATTGTCCTTTATAAACCTGTTTGTTTTCTAATGAGAGATAGAAAGTTGGTGGATCCTGATAGCAGGCAAGGTGGGGAGAAACTGGGAGACATAGATGTAGTGGAAACCATAATCAATATTTAATATGTGAGAAAAATGTTATTTTCAATAAAAGGAAGAAATAATTATAATTTTTCAATGTGCCAACAATCTTAAGTGAAATAGTGTACAAAACTTAATAAAGACAGTTCTCATTGACAACACATAGATCTTTTAAACTTGTCTTAAAGAGATTCTTACACTCAATCTACATGCTGGCATGTTGGAGTAATCAACTCTTCTTAGATTTTTGTTTTGTTTCTCCTATCTACCAGCTTCATTGTCAAATTAGTTCTGAATTTCCTCAAAACTGCCTTAGAGTTAAAAGACGGACCAAAACATAATACTTAGAAATCTTTCAGTTAATGTCAAATGTCAACTATAACTAAAATAGATATTGGTACCATATGCTGCGACTATTAATAAACCTGACGGGTTTAACTTTGTCATAACTTGTGGCTGGAATACAGAGGAGTTAGGTACTGGGGACCATTTTAGTTGGAGCATGGTACAGGCACAGAGGCAGATATTTAACAGTCCATTCTCTTATGAACTGATAAACCATAACTGAGAGAAATGCAGAGTGACAAAGCTGGCACAACAGGTTTCATAAGGGAACAAGGATTCTGTAAAGAAATTTGAAAGGTCCCACTTAAAAGTAGCTTTCAAGAACATTCTGGTTCCTGCTGAGAAAGCATTTGAAATTGTTGAATAAATCAGCATCACTAAAGAGAAATGTCCTGCATTTTATTGGCACAATAGAAAAATTGTCCAAAGGGCAAAATCTTACACATTGGAAGCTATATTTGTGAAGATTCAAATTCATTTAAAAAGAGAAAGCCTAGACTGAAGTGGCATTTCAAGGCAGTTATATAAAAAAATGTTTTCCAGGGTCAAGGCTGAGAGGCTAAAAGAGCTGTTGTCCAGGGGTCAAACCACATTGTCAACAGAAAGAGAACCAGGCAATATCATCAAATCAGAATTGATTTGGCAGGCATGGAATATATAGGATTGAGGTTTTCCTGCCTTTTTTGTTTAACTTGATGCGAGCTGAAGCTATCTGAAAGAGGAGCCTCAGTTGATGAACTGTCACCGTGAGAATGCCTATAGCCAAGTCTGTAAGGCCATTTCTTGATTAATTATTGATGTGTGTGGTCCCAGTCTACTGGGATCAGTGCCACTGTTTGGCAAGTGGTCCTTGGCCATATGATAAAGTGTGCTTAGCAAGCCTTAGGGAGCAAGCTGATGTGCAGCCTTCCTCCTGTGGTTCTACATCTAGGTTTCAAATTGAACTCCATGCCCTGATTTTCTTTCATGATAAATTGTAAGCTAGAAAATGAAATAAATCTGTACTTCCCATGTTTCTTTTGATTGGTGCTTTAACAAAGCAATAACAGCAAACTTGAGACAGTGGTTCATGGCTTTGTGCACAATGATTTCAGAGAGCAGCTGACACTAAGCAGCATGTGTCAGTGTCAGAAACTCAGCAAGGCATTGACAGGAAAATAACTAAGTCAAGAACACTCGCTAATTTAAGACTGAAACCTTATAGGCTGAACTCAAAGGAGTCACCTCTTTTAAAGGTCTAGAAAACCAGGCTTGATCCCTTTGCTTTTAAATCATAATTTAGGATTAGCTAAGAGATTCATACTACAGACATAATTATAGGACAGGGGAATATGGGGATTGGTGAAATGACTAGTAGGTAACATGACTTTTTACCTTGTAAATATTAAGATCTGAATTTGATCCTGAGGATCTAGGTTTAAAGTAAATAACTGGTTATGATGGCTTGTAGTAGCAAACCCAATGCTGGAGAAATTAAGGCAGGTAGTTTCCTATGGTTTGTTATTGAAGTTAGATTTGGTGAATTCTCAGCCAATTATTAAAAAATATAATATGATGGTATCTGACACCTGAGAAACAATATTCAAGTTTATCCTCTGGCCTCCACATGGATACCCACACACTCATAAAGACATACACATAATAAGATGTGTTCATAACAAGTTGACCATGTCATATCCACCGGCATATAAGAGAAGTTGTGTGGTTAGAATACAAGATTCTTGCCTCAAACTACCGGTTTTGTCAGATGTTCCTGTACACGATGCCATTATTGTGTTCTAACATCTAATCACAACTGCTGTGCAGTTAGTGTCTCTCAAATCATTACATTTAAAGTTCTAAAGCAATCCAATCTGGGTCCCTCATCAATATCTGATGTCCATCCCAGGATACACACTGCAAGTGATGGGAGTCTTTGGACTTGTAGAAGACTATGCCACTGACTTTCTGGTGGATTGTAACATCATCTCCTGTTGGTTCACAGCACAGGTGAATGACAAGGGTGTATTGATGCTTCAGAAAGCAGAAAAATGATAGATATGTGAAAAGGGAAATGAAGAATTAAATAAATGTAACTAGTATAGAATTCCTACGCCTGGGTAGTATTAAAAAACAAAACTTCAACTAAGTTAATACAAAGTTGAAATCATGAACTGAGTAACCATAATTAAAAAGATTTCTAATTATTTATATTTACAGTATCTTATAGATAGGAGGATGAGTAAGGGTTTGAGGAAAGTACAAGCTACATTATAAGATCTAGGCTAGCCTGTACTTCAAAGGTAAAAATATAACAAAGTAAAAGATGTAGAACCGCCAAATGGAATAATGGTAAGTGAACTGTAGAGTCCCTGTGCCTAAGTGGTTTACCTTGAGCTCAGTATATAGGCTAAATCCATTGTTTAAGGATTATATAATAAGTAAATATTCAGTAGTCTCTTAGAAAGAGGGAAAAGTTTATTTGCAAAAAAATCAAAATGTCATGTCGGTCCAACATCACATTGGCAGAAAGATGTCAATGAATGCTTTTGATTTTCTAAATAAAAATTATTTCATAGCTAAAATATTTCAGCCATGACAAAAGTGAGAATTTCTTAGCTGTGTCAATCAAGTATGGGAGAATACTAAACATTTTTCAGGCATAAAAACATGAGCTTTATATAGACTTTTCCAGGAAGTTACTAGAATATTTCCTGAAGCAATATGCCTAAGAATGAGGCAACAACCAAATAAAGGATACTGGAGACTTATAGGGGAGTTAAGACAAAATGCTCCAGAATGGGGGTAAAGCAGTATTCAGTATGAAGCATGGGAAATTGGTGTAATAAAAAGCTATGTACACACAATAGTGCTGTGACCTTAGCTGAATGAAAACAATGCAAATTGTTTTTTCTTAGTGAGTAAATACAGAAAGAGTAAACACACACAAAGACACACAAACACATACACACACAACCATATACCACATAGCACACACACATACATACCCACGCACTATATACACAGAAGGACACACACACACACACACTCAACCATACAGTGTGAAGAAGGAAGCAGTGCCATCATGTTAACAAAGAGTGTCCTATCCTATAGTGTCAATCCTGCAACATCAACATGGGAAAAAGGCCGGAAAGTTGTTTTTACAGAAAGATTTTACAGAGCAATGAAAACTAAACTAAAGTGAACAAGAGAGTCACACACACCATTTCTAACTGACCTTTATGAAAATTGTAATAGAATTGTATCAGAAGTACTGATAGAAATCAGTAATAAATATAGAGGAACTAAGCAGGTGAAAGAAAATTGTATAACTGTGATTTTAGAGATATGAGCAGAAGATGGCCATTACGCAAAATATGCCTTGTGAAAAAAACACAAACCAGGGGCACAAGTTTACTACTATAAATCTCTTTCATTTAACAAAATTGACTAAATATAATGAAGCCTGGAGCAAAGCAACAACATTGTGGGCTGTGGGAAGAAGCCCACCCTCACCCATCATAACAGGAGCTGAAACACCACCACAAGCTGACAGTGAAGAGCTACCAACTTCCTCCTTTAGTAAAAAATGTAGAGATATAAAAAAAGTCACAAAAATTAAAACAAATTATGTTATAGTTGCATCAAGTGAAAGGAAATAGACAAGAAATTACAACATTTACTTTGGATCTTCAACACTTTTGGGGTCATAAAACTATATTAAAGTTATTTTGACAAATTATTAATTAATTCGTGAAAAGTAAAAACAGTAGAAAACATTCATTAAATTATTTTTACATACCTAGGGAATCACAAGAAAATGGAGTCATGTCAAAGTTGTTTCATTTTTACCCGAACCCATGTAATGTGTAAAGCTGCTAGCCTAGAGAACTGGCTCACACCGTCTGGTTTCCTAACCTCACAGACTGTTTTCCAGTGACACCTTATGGATTATTGGGTTTTAGAAAATAAGACTTTAACTCATATGCTGTAAAGAGTCCCCTCCCATGCAAAATAACAATCCATAAACTATAAAAGAAAACTACCACATAGTTTTGGCAGGGTTAGTTTACTTTTGTTTGTTTACTGAAAGCCATGTTTTTCTCCTCTAATTTGACAAAGTGTAATATAAATGATTATATCTTATAAGCGACAGCTGCCATTGTTTTTAGAGTTCATAATGACTGAATTTGGCTATTTTATAATGTGGCATTTTAAATACGAGTAACGTCTCTGGGGTAAAGCACTATTTGGCTATTGATAGCTTTATAAGAAAACAGAAAACCTGAAATGTGTATTATGTTCAAACTATTTTTCTTGTGGTGCCTTGTGTCTGTTATAGACTCTACCAGAAAAAACACAGTCACTGTAAATGATCCAAAAAAATGACCATAACACAGAAACACATCAACCTCCTTTTAGAGATAAACATTGTAACCTAGATTGTTTATTCAGAAATGGCATTGGACTACTCTGCTATGTCTGAGATATTGCTACGATATTTTTACTCATGTAATAAAAAATAAACCTCATGTATGAGTATGTTTGGTATATTAAATCAAGAAGGCACATGTAAGATGATATATAATATATAAACAGATATATTCATTCTTTTTACTATTAAGAAAATTATATTTTCTTTTGATTATACTGTTTTTCTAGTAAAACTGAGTAGAGTTACTGAAATTCAGCGGTTTCACTACGGAAATGAAAATTGTGCTTACGCAAGTGGCAAGACAGATTTCAAGTTTGATTTGCTTTTTAATGAGCAATCAAAGAATATAATTTATAGTTACTAGCTTGAGGACTGAAAATTGATAGAAGAGAAGCCTGGATATACTGACTTTGAGATGCCTATCACACAAACAAAGGTGATTATAACTAAGCATAAGCTTGATCCCGGTGACTCACAGGCTATACAGATTACAGCCCTTCAAATTGTCCTCTGAATTCCACACGAGTATGTTGGCATGCACACCACCACATCCCAATAGATAGATAGATAGATAGATGATAGATAGATAGATAGATAGATAGATAGATAGATAGATAGTAGATAGATGGATAGATAGATAGTAGATAGATGGATAGATAGATAGATGACAAGTGCAGAGAGAGAGAGATTTAAAAATAATGCCATAAGTTGAGCTCTGTGTTGACTTAATTCAAGGGCAAGTAAGGAAAAGAAACCAAGACAGTAAGTTGAGATGGAGATGACCAGCTGATCTCAGGAAAGGTAAATAGAGTTTATGAGAACCTAGCGGAATGGAGAAAGTTTACTAAGTAAGCAGAAGATTCAACTGTCAAGACCCCAGATAGAGCAACATGTGCTGATGTGAAAACCAGCGTGGGAAGCAGAAAGGTACAGGCAATTTCAAAGGCGTCAGTGTAGTGCAGTGCTGAAGGCATCACCTCACTTCCTATGTCATCACTTTTAGTGCTACCTCTTGCCACTGCTGTATCCTCGAGAAAGCAGTTAGAATTGTTAAAGATACATGTTGCTTTCATGAATTGAGATTTTAGAATAAGCCTGATGCAAAAATCTTCGGAATAGAAATCGTAGATGCTATCGAGTATCCTAAAATGAACAGGACAATTCTCTGTAGTAGAGTCCCTGGCAATATATCTGCAATGAAAAATGGGAAACTCTTTTGTAAAGGACTAATTTAATATATCGTAGTTCTTCAAAATTTATGAGCCATATAGTTGAACCCTTATGAAATTGCGTATTTAATTCAATTACCCAATCATGTCTAATTATTAGCCTATTTCTGATGATATCTTTTGTCACAATGAAAATAAGCACGATAGACAAATTCCCTCCAACCTAGGCTTCCTGTGCATGTATAAGCATCGGGTAACATAATCCATTTATACTGCTTGTCATTTAGAAAAAAGTCCCTAAGGACATATGTATGTTTTAGTCCATATTTGAGAACACTTAATATATTATATTTTTCTTTTAATAAATTTTCATCATTGAACATGAAACTGATTAAATTAATTTCATTAAATTGTCAAAGTTATTAAAATAATTTACTAGACAAAGTAAACAAGGTAAAACATTGTTTTAAAAAGTTAAAAAAATCAGAACATCATTGCAAGAAGCAATGAGCATCAAAAATAATTACAGTGTGCTAACTAGCATGTTTCATTCAGAACTCAATAATATTTTGGATTTCTTTCTTATACAAAGGAAAGTTTGGATTTGGTATTTTAATTAACTTCTCTGAGCAATAAAACTGCATATGAAATTTAAAAAGAACTCTAGTACTTGAAACTAAGAAATTAATAACTACTTTTGATCCAGAAGCTCTTTATAAGGAGTTTTTATTCTATAACATGTGGATTTCATTATAGTTCTCATTTTACTTCTTCTTTAATGCTGGAAAAGTATCTTCCACCCTGTGATAATTTTCCTGAGCCTTGAGTAAATAGAATGGACATGTCTTCAAATCATGTTGAATATGTTTCTATTTAACTGATTTATTTTTACTTAGAAATTTCTTGCTGCCATAGAAGGGGTTAGTTTTGTGAAAATGTATTCAATTTCACACAATTTGTTACTCCATCTTCACGAGAGTGGAATAGCAACCAAAAATATATAAATATGATGCTATAAGTGACATACTTCATGTCCCAGGTATATTTTCAAAGTTATTGTATTTATTGCCATTAGTGGAAACTGATTTATATATAATTTAATATATTACCTTGTCAAAAAAATTTTAAGTGTAATCTAAATGCTCTTGGATTTATATCTGCCAGTGGTTCCATTGACACCTGAGTCACAGGGCATTGCTGCCCTGTTGTGTCCTGTTTCCCTTATTTGGTGTGCTGTAATGGAAGAAATATGATGGGATTTCTGTGATGCTAAACGAATATTAAATATTATTACTAAAACGTGAGTCCCAGAATTATTGAGATACTCATGCATTCTTACTTGCATTCTTGGAAACATGAGTTCCTCAAGGAGCTCTAAGTTGGAATTTACCACAGTAATGTACCTACTTTGTCATCCAGTTTACTTAACTTCTTCAACTAAAAATCTTTCACTTCCCTGACCTTACTGAGGATGAAATGCGATAGTCAGAAGAGAGTACCTAGTATCAATATTTGCTTCACAACCATTAGCTGTGGTGTTCTTTTATTATATAATAAGTTTCATTTTAAAAAGTAATAGGAGCCGGGCGGTGGTGGCGCAGGCCTTTAATCCCAGCACTCGGGAGGCAGATGCAGGCGGATCAATGTGAGTTTGAGACCTGCCTGGTCTACAAGAGCTAGTTTTAGGACAGGCTCCAAAGCTACAGAGAAACCTGTCTCGAAAAACAAACAAAAAAAAAAGTAATAGGTGTGTATTGGATATTCAAAAGTTGTTGCCAAAAAATTACTAGATTAAAAACTTTTACTTGTTTTTTTTTAGTAAGTTTGATGTCTTAAAATACTGTCATAATTTGGGCAATGGAAGACTATTATGTGCATTATAAAGATGTATTAGGGGAATGGAGAGATGGGTTTAGTAGTTAAAAGTACTGGTTAATTTTTGAGAGAATCCAGGTTTAATTCCCAGCATGCATGCAGTGAATCACATTCATCTGTAACTCCTGTACCAGAGGATTTGATGCTTTCTTTTGGCCTCTGTGTATGTGGCCATGGACA
>JAQHUG010000018.1:13186484-13201713 GCA_028555095.1 Dicrostonyx torquatus | reverse complement strand
CAGTTATGCCAGCACCATTTGTTAAAGATGCTTTCATTCTTCCATTGTAAACTTTTAGCTTCTTTGTCAAATATTAGGTGTTCATAGGTTTGTGGACTAATATCTGGGCCTTCGATTCAATTCCATTGGTCAACATCTCTATTTGTCTCTAGAGGAGATCCCAGGTGTCCACAGGGATGTCGCCAGCTAGGTACTTGGGCAGCAGAGGAGAGGGTGCCTGAACTAGCCTGTTTCATAGTTACATTGATGAATATCTTGAACATCACCACAGAAATTTAGTCCAATAGATGGGGAGATAGAATCAGACACCCACTTTCATATCAGAGCAAGGGACTGAGCTCCCAAGGACCAGTCTTAAAGCAGAAGTGGGGAGAAGTTGAGCAAGAAAGTAGGGACCGCGAGGGACTGGCCCACCAACTGAGACAGTGTGCCTCATATAATTGGAGCACATCAAATCCAGCTGGACCAGGACTGAATGAGCATAGGATCAAACCAGAATCTCTGAATGTGGCTGCCAATGGAGGCTGACTGAGAAGCCAGTGATAATGGCAGGGGGACCTATCTCTGTAATTCATCAACCCCATGGAATTTTTATGATAAAAATTAAAATAGTTTAAAATATTAAGGATGGGCTTGCAAAATGTTCTTTCTATTAGATTTAAGGATTGAGATATGTACACCAGGCAGTACAGTAACTCTGAGATCTGATCACTTGAATCCTTGTTGAAAGCTAAGGAAAGACCAGGATGTCATACTCTCCAATCTTACTTGCATGTTTTTTTTTTTTTTGCATTTGAGATTTGTGATGACGTGAGGGAAATAAGAATTCATTTAAACTAATAATTTGCTTTAAAATTAATCTAGTTCTATGCCTATTTGTATAAAAACATCATCCATCCTGTGCCTGACTGTTGTTCACATAAGATGAATTCCCGTGTTATATTTGTAAACATTTGATAAGTTGTTTGAAATTGTTGGCATGTACCTCATATTTTAAAATTAGATAAAATGATTATTCTCCAAGTTACATTGAGACTTGGAAAAATGTATTTTATGTAAGAGATGAAAAATTGCTAAATAGAACCCTAGATCTGAACACACTTTTGTTATCCCATGATCCAGTTTTCTAGTCAATACATTCAACAAAATGAAAACTGAAGCACAGATGTATCTAATCCAAATTGTTGAGACTATTCAAGAATCCATCCGTGAGGTTGACAAAGAAAAATTTAGAAAAGGATAATAAATCAGGCTGGTATTGTTTTCCCTTATTTGGTTTTCTCCTCAAAGATTTCATTGACAATATTCTGCATTTTTCACAAATATTGCAATAATGAAAATTACCTGTGATTCTTAGAGTCACTATAGTTGTCAGTCAAGGGAAATCTGTTCATGGATGTGACACTTCATTATTGTAGGTGGGGTGGGGTAGGAGGGACAGACAATATCATCATTAAAATTACTCCTTCAAAATCTGTTCCTTTTGGCAGGTTATGATGTACTAGTTTATGAAATTCATTATGAAAAAATTAGTGGGAAAAAAGCTCAGTTTCACAATAATGAGAAAAATTGATGTGGGATTCCCTTTGTGTCCTGTCAATAAGTTTTATTACCATTGGTTAATGAAGAAGTTGCTTTGGTCTATGACAGGGCAGAATAGAGTTAGGTGGGAGAACTAAACAGAATGCAGAGAGAAAGAAGGCAGAGTCAGGCAGTCACCATGTAGTTTCTGAATGAGAAAGATGCCAGAAACTTAGTGGTAAAATGCATGCATTGTGGTGAACTGTGAAATAATGTTTATGAGATAGTTAGTAATATGACTGAGTAATCGGCCAAGCAGTATTGTAATATAGTTTCTGGGTGATTATTTTGATCTTGGTAGCCGGAAAATGAATGTGCAGTCTCTGCTTAAAAAAAAAGAAAAAGAAAAAAAACCTGCTCATGCAAATATTTTTAAGCTGACTTCTTCAAATGTCTTCAGTTAAGACCTGCTCATCGTTTCATGCCATGCTAAACAGAGAAGGATGGAAGTTAAAATGTGAAGCACTGGCTGGAAGAGTGAAACAATTTACATATTTGGTTTACATCATATATATATATATATATATACATACATACATACAATGCAAAAATATATGTTTTAAAAACAGATTTGTATGAAAATGTCATGTCAAAAGCTCTGCATCTTGAATTACTCAGTGTTCTGATTCAGTGTAAGTTAGAAATCATCTCATACTGTATGGAACACATACCAAGCTGTATCCCAGGTTCTGGGCCATTAATAAGTCTTTTTGGATAAAGTAATTTTAAAATTCCATTGTGAAAATGCATTTAATGGTATTGATGGCTTTGATTTATTATTTTGGTTTGTCTCCCAGGATGAAGGCTCAAACATGGGCTCTTCTCATGGTAAGTATCTAAAACATGTCTCCAGCCTTAACAAGAGTTTTGTAAAACAGTTTATATAATATGAGCAAATGTTTTGAGTCATATTAACAAATATGTTAATAGGCATAAATGTAAAAATGTAAGATTTCTTTGTTTAAGCTTACCAAATGCCAAATATAGTTTGTTCTTTATTATTAAAGAAACCAAAAAAGGTTAGATCTTGAATTATGTGGTTTATATCCTTGTGCCAAGCAGTTCTATAAAATCTATGTTTTTGATTGGTAAAAGAAAATACAAGACAAGGGTGCACCGTGTTTATACTTCCACAATACTAAAAGGTGATTTTAAATACATTGATGGAAGCATAAATACTTGTATACGTGAATTTATATGTATGAATGTACATGTAAGTGTGTAGGCATACACTACAGACTTTAGCAATAAGCCTTCATGATGTCATCACCTCCAAGAAAGGTCTCTGATGGTTTTCAACCCTGTTGCTTATAAACAATTTCCAATGGTTGACAAAGATGTTAACTTATCATGTATGGCAATGACCATGAATGCACTTTCACTTTTCTCATTTTACACAACCATTCCAGTTTCCCCTCCCTTCCTCCTCCTGCTCTCTCCACCTTCCCTCACCAGACCCCCATCTACTCCTCAGAGAGGGTAAGACTTTCCATGAGGAGTCAACAAAGAGTGGCACATCACTTTGAGAACCAACCAAAGCCCAGAGCTTGTATGGGCTCTAAAAAGTCAATACAAGCAGTAGGGATAAATCCCGGTACCGCTGACGGTGACCCCACAGACTGTACCAGCCATATGACTGTCACCCACATTCAGAGAACCTTGTTTGTCCCTATGGTGGCTCACCAGCTGTCAGTCTGGAGTCAGTGAGCTTCCATTAGCTCAGGGAAGCTGTTTCAGTGAATATCCCCATCACGGAACTTTCAGGTTTTTAAAAAATGCAGCTTGGTGTCACCAGCTTGTCAGCAGCAATGTATCACATACCTTGTTTTCATTCTCTGTGCTGTGCAGTTTGGTCAGAGCTTGCTATTGTACTCAGGGGACTACTCCCTTTGTCAGATACTATTCCATCTTGAACTGAGTAAAGAGCCTTGTGAAATTTCTGAGATGCTGAACCAACTCTTGGGTGACTTTCTTTCAGAATGTGATGTGTAATATTTATGAATCACAGTTTAGGAATATTATAGTTTTTAATAGCTTAATAAACAGCATTTAATTGCCATAGTGTGGGAGAAACTGAGTGGATCATCCTAAGTGTGCATATTGTTTAACCACTGAAACTGAATTTACATTACAAGTATTTATGTTCACAATCATTTTAGACATTTAAAGAGATGTGATTAAGGTCACAGATCATCAGAATTCCTTGATGTTGCTTGTTTGTGTTTTCCCTATTGTGGATTGAATGAAGGTGAAATGGATGTCACTTCACAGTGATGTAAGGATGAACAAATTAACAAGCGAAAAACTAGTTTATATTAAATTAAAGATGAACTTTTAAAGCATATATCTTAGTTAAACATAATATTAAAGCATAGACAGTGATGCAGCTCAGTGCCAAAATCCTGGGACCTGTCAGGAACAATGATTAAGCCAGAAACCTATGCTATGACTAACTCCTCTCTAACCGGAGGTAAACTGCTTAACCTAGTCAACATTTAGAATCTCACATTGCTGCTAAGAATATTTAGAAAACTACTTATTGTCCTTAGAATGTAAAATGAAGACAATTATTGTAATAACTGATATTTGTGATAGGCCTCAGGACTTGCTAATTTAAGGAAATACGTCCCAAAGACATTGGAGAAAACAGAATTAGCAAGGCCTGGCTCATTTTTCTTCAAGCAACTTCCCTGTTTGTGTCTTGCTCCCTTACAAGCCTCCTCCTTATAACTTGCAAGGAAGGGACATCTCAAAGTACAGATACAAATAAACATATTTTTAAGAAGGAGAGCACCTGTGAAAGTATGCCTGTCGGTTCCCCTCAGTTCCCCTCAAACACCAGTCACCATTAGCAAACTTAGCCCAACCAAACATGTCTGGGCTGATCTATATTTTAAATCACACCAAGCATAAAGAACACACAGATTTCCAAGCATCATCTGGGTCTTGTTTTCAAAAAGGCCCCCATGGCGTATAAAATTTACATTTTAAATTTCTATATTTTCTTTTATTAAGTGTTCTTTCTTTTTAATAGTTGAATCCAGACTACTCTGAGGAGGAAAGAAAATTTCCTTAAATCAGGCATTGCTTTAAGCATTTCTAATACATGCTTCCTAAACTCCTTCAACACTAACCTTCCAATTGGTCTTCCCAGTGCAGAGCTCACTAACACTCTGTGGTGAATTAACAAAAAATTGGGGAGATGGATGCAGTGAAGAACAACAGTAATCAAAACACCAGGGAGGTGGAAAGAAGAGGTTTGGGAATTTAACATAATGTTAGGCTAGACAGTGGTTTCAAAGTTAGCTTGAGATACACAATAACCTGTATCAAAAGAAAGAAAGAAAGAAAGATAGACAGAAAGAAAGAAAGAAAGAAAGAAAGAAAGAAAGAAAGAAAGAAAGAAAGAAAGAAAGGAAAGAGTGAAAGAGAGAGAGACAGAGATGCAGAGACAGAGAAAGACCGCTCCTCAAAAAAGTAAACTTTAGGGTCTGCTGGTGCTGAAGGAATGGCTGCATAGGTTCCAGAGCTGTTCTATTATCTCGGGCAGCATTTCTCAACCTGTGGTTCAATATCAGGTATTCTACATCTCATATATTTACATTATAATTTATAACAGAAGCACAATTACAGTTATGAAGTAGCAATGAAAAACTTTTATGGGTTGGGGTCACTACAACACAAAGAACTATATTAAAAGGTCCCAGCATTAGGAAGGTTGAGAATCATTACTCTAGAGCATCTGGGTTCAATTCCCAACACCCACATGACAGCTCTTAATGTCTGTAACTCCAGTCGTATTGACACTATATGATCTTCTGGTCTCACTCTTCTGGTCTCCATGGACACCCTACACCCTTAGTACATCGATAATCAGGTAGAGAAAATACCGATAAACAAAATGAAACTAATTAATCAGGGGCTGGTGATATAATAAGAGATTTGAGATTGGAGTGTGGATCCTCAGCACCCACATAAAGGCAGAGGAATCCTGGCAGTCCTACTGAGTTCAGGAGGTAGATATGCTGGATCCATAAGTTTCAGTTGCCTTGCTAAACTGGCTGAACAAGCAAGTCTGGTTATCTAAGAGACCTCACCTCAGTAAATACTGTGTAAAGCCATTTAAGAGGACTACTGATATAATCTTATTGCCTCCACATGCACACATTAAAACTAACAATAATAAAATAGTTTGCCATATTTCAAGGATATAATACATTCTAGACAGTACTTCACACTGCATCTTTCCTTTGTGCACAACGGCACAATGCTCTTTGGGATAGTGCTCTCCTCACCCCTTTCTTGGAAGAAGAAAGAATTACAGGGAGCACCTCACCAAGGCTCCCTGGAAATCATGATCTCCAATTAATTCTCTGCCTGTCACATCATGGCAAAGGCTATACAAAAACTGACTCTTGCTTGCCACATGTGTTTTTAAATGTGAGAATAATATTTAAATTCAAATATAAATATTTTTAAAATTCACACACTAAGTTTCCAGGAGGAGAAAATACAAAACTATTATGAAAAATAAAACCAGGACATAAAATAAAAAATGAACATCAATAGTTGTTCCTTGTAGTATAAATAATAGCTTATTTTCATTCTTGTTCATCATTTACACTTTTAAGAGAAAACACAAATATTGTGCTGTTTCCATATTTCTAAAACTTTGGTAAAACTTCTTGATTCATAGCTTCAAGTCGAAGCTATTCAGGAGCATTATGCTAGCCAGAGTCACACAGTGCAATGCTGTCTCAAATAACCAGTAAGGAAATATGTTCAAGCACATATTTCAAACATGGATTACATCTTGAGAGTAAAACAGGGGTACGGAAGTTAGATGGCACTTGAGATGTGTCAGGAAACTATTCAGAGATTCACAGAATTGAAGGTAACAGAAAATGAATGTTTTCTGTCATGATTTTCATCCAATAACTGGTATATTAGCATAACTAAAGACACAAAGAGAGTAAAAGTGACAAATTCCGGAAACTGTTTTATGAAATTTTACACGGTTCCAATGAATCTCAGTGGGAAGGAAATGACTTCGAATAGAGAGAATGAATGGCTGTTCACAGCAGAACACAAAAGGAGATGCAATGCTCTCTCTCGCTCAGTGTCTCTATGGAAAAAGAAGCAATGGAAAATAATTGGCACTATAAAGGTTGTATTTTTTTTTTCAAATCCGAAGTTGCTAGATTCTTTAATATTCTAGAGAACAAGAGACAATATATAGCTTAATATTACCGTGCCGGAAGTGGAATAACTTGGAAGAAATATCCCTTAAAAGTAGGAAGTCAATTGTTGCTGTATTCTCCAACATGTTATCATAACTATTTCACAAAACTCAATAGACAGGATGCTGTTGACTACACAGCAAGGCTCTGGCAATTCCTCTCTCTCCCTGAGGTGTTTGACAGCCTACAACTCTCCCTCTTTGTATGACAACTAGGAGGTAAACTGATCTGTCAGGAGAGTGCTGCCACAACCCAGTTCTCAAGAGCAGGAAATGTGGAGTTCCTTCCCAGGCTGTCAGGAGCTCACCAGTGCTCACTTCAGCATTTTCTATCTTTTTATGATTCTAGTTGTAAAAGCCTCTGGAAGGCTTTTCAGCAATTAGTCTCCTGGGGACTTGTTAATCGGGTCCTGTCAGACAGCTAATATTTATGACAATGGAAGGTAAATGGTCTGTTGAAATGCAGCCCACTAATCATTAATTTCACTGCTCAGAGGGAGAATCACAGTTTACATACTCCCTTTGAAAAGTGTTAAAAATGTAAGCATGGGATTCTAAAAACGGTTTTAAAGTACCCAGAGGTCTTTTCCTTGTTGTTGTTAACAGGATTTCATTGGGAAACAATAAACAATAAAAACAAACCAGTTTTACGTATTGCATAAATTTCTATCACAAGAAACAGCTCGTCTTTTCATAATGAATTGCGATTACAATGATTATAAAGGACCCTGTATCCTAAACACTTTTGAAATTAAATATATATATAATATATATATATATATATAATTTCAGCATATTTTTCTTGTATTTGCATTTTTAAATCACAATACCGGATATTACCTTTCATTATGGCATATCAAAACATTTATTTTTGTCGATTCTCCTGTCTTCTCTTCTGGCTCACCATCCCTCTGACTTCTCTGTAGCTTTCTCCCCATAGTAGCCACCATTTTGTTCATGTTTTATGTGTTCTATTGCTCTCTCTGTCTTTTTAGACATCTCTTTCTATTACTATTTCTCTCAAAATCCTCTGCCCACACTTATATCCACATACATAAGCATTGAAACCTAGAACCTGCATATGAGAGAGGACATGCATTATATTTTTTCCTCCCTGTGGGTCATCTTAGCTAATATATTATTTCTGTGAGTTTATGAACATCTGTGACTGAATGCCTCATATAATAAACGTTTTATTTTTATTGGATCACCATGATTTGATTAAGTCACAAATATATTGTCATGTTCTTGTCTTTCCTCAAGTTAATACTTCTTGATATTTCTATATTTTCTGTGTATTTCTTCATTACAAACTCATAAAGTTATTTTCATTAAGAGAAGTGTGAAGAATTAAGGCAAGGGTGATTTCTTAAAACTTTAATTTCCATGTTTAGGATGCTAAAGAACTGTCATGATTTCAAGGTCAGCATATACTCTACCCTATCTCAAAATTAAGCAACACTATATATATATATATGTATAAGTATATACATACATATATACATATATAGTGTTGTATAAGTATTTATATATATATAAATATATATATATTTCCCCAAGGAGTTCACAAATATTCACAGTATTAAAACTTGAATTTGTAAAATTGGGATGGGTGGTTATTTCAGGAGATAAAACTCTGGCTATTGAGAGAACTTGTTGACTTTTACTATGCTTTATTCACACCCTATCATTACTGGATATTAAATACAAGACAAGGTTTGGAATTAGGGTTTCCTTCTGCCTGAGCTGTGCTAGTCCACACAACTACTGGATGCTGGTTAAGACATTTCTGCAAATTTGGAATAAATCATCAAATTAGAGATCACTGCATTTCCTACTACTTTGAAGAAGAAAGTGCCAAATAAAAGTAATTAAATCTCAGTGTACAGGAATTCAGGTCAAGAAACATGAATCCCTCCTTTCTACCAGGGAGACGTTAAAATAGAATTAAATTAAATCTAATAACCATAAGATCATTTGATTTGATTTGAACAATTCTGTGAGGAAATCAAATACAGACAGTGAAATTTGCTCCACTACTCTCAAGTAATTTAACTGACTGTATTCAACAAATCAAAAATAGATTTAGTTTTAAACCTATGTGCATACACACGAATGTATAGAAGTAAGTTTAAACAGCAGACAGGTGCACTCAGGGAACTTCTCTCTTGTTGGTTGTTTTAATAAAAACACAAATAGTTTTATATTACAGTATGTTTTTTTTTTATTTAATAACATTTTATTTTTCCAAGCGTCGAACCTGCTGGTCAAACCTGTTTATGCATCTTCACCAGCAGCTGGGGCATCTCCACCCTTTGTTTTTCTGGTGTAAATTACTTGGGTTCTGTGCTTTGAAACCCGCTTGATAAGCCCTTTACTAAGAAACTCCTGAAGGGCTGCCCTGGCCAAGAACTGCAAATCTTCAGTCTCTCAGAGACCACAGCTGCAGTAATAAGTTTAGAGCTGGGAACTTCCTTACAGAGTTTGTCGGATGTAGCCTTGTCAAACAGTACTAGATTGTTGAGCTTATTCCAAACTTTGCCTTTGTACCACTTCTTCTTTTTGGCCTTGCCGCTAGACTTATTTACTGGGTCTTTGTCTTTTTTGGACGACTTTCCGGCATCTTTCTTCTTGTCATCCTTGGGTGGCATAATGAGCTCAGAGAGTGGCGATGACCACTCTGAGAGTATGTTTTGATAGTATCAGAAACACATTAACATGAAGCTTGCCAGTAATGCAGATATCCCATTGTTCTCATGGCTTCCTGAATAATCTAAATCATGCATTCTGAAAAGTTTGAATATTTACCTGTGATTTTTCTGTACTATGGGGCTTTCAACAAATCTTTTAATGGAACAGAACAGCTTCTCAGCTTCATAACATCAAAGGAAAAGTGAATGGGGCAGGGCCAAAAGGATGAAGAACACAATTTTAAAGCAACAGAGGAGAGTATATTCTACATAATTCTTTTAACTATCCTGGAACCAGATGAACCCAAAGATAAGGAACACAGTGTCCCTATTATTTCAGTTAAAAATCATCTTTGTCATGATTAAAACAATCTCAAGAGCTGCTGACTGTAGGAATGGTAGTTTTGGTAAAATTCTTGACATTCAAGCATGAAAACCTGACTTCAAAAACCTTCCTAATGCAGCCTTCCTAATCTCTGCATTCCTGCAAAGAAATAGGAGACAGGGAAAGGAGAAGCTTGAGACTGCAATCAGTCTGTCATATGTGGCAGCAGCAATAAAGAGAATGGGCTTTTGTGTATGCATATATACATGTATGCTCATGCTCACAGAACACACACACACACACAGGGACAAACATACACACACAAAGAGAGAGTGAAGACAGACAAACAGAGACAGAGGAAGAATCAGAGACAGACACAGAGAGATTCCATATATAAACAAGTATTTCCTAATCTGGTATTTTAGAAAGAGAGAGCTTACAGATTAAGAGATGACTCTGTGGCTAAAAGTACTGACTTTAGATTCAAGAGGATGGAGCTTGGATGCCAGCAGCCGTTTAACAAACCCAGCATCCCACAAACACCTGTCACTGAAGCTCAGAGAGATCCAATGCCTACTTTTAGCCTCCACATGCATGCAAAAAGTTGTGTATCCACCAAGTAATACACTTTGCAAACACACAGATCCACAAATTCATAGAGCAAATATTTAAAAGAATACTTTTTACTTAAAAAATTATTTTCTTTTATTATTTTATTGAATTAAATACTAGATACACAGAATGTACTACAATTAAAAATTCGACTGTATATTTTATTTAAAAAGCTGACTTATCCAGTTCATTATTATAATACAGAAATAAAAATTAAGCAGGCTAGCTTCAAAGAGTATTTGTAAAATGTCTGTCTAAGCTTACCACATAAGCTCCAATGAGAGGCTAGCACTAAAAAGTGCATGAGCTGTTAAGTCTAATCATCAGAGTTTTCATCAGACCTTTTTGTAAGATGAATAATTAATATTTTCAGTAGGTAATAGTAATATGTGTACTATAAGTGATCCTACTTTCTCTAAATTGTCTGAGAATTTGAGAAAACAATACAGATAAAGTCAGAGGAACATGAGCAAGAGGGGAAGATTATTTAAAGCAGACCCAGAGAATTTAAGACTATAATGAAATTTAATTCTTTTGCATTTTGATCACATCTAACTTCTAATCCAAACCTCCAGATTCTGCTCCCTTAACACTAAGCCTGGTTGGTGCTGTCTGGCATCTCACCTATGAGTCAGTCTACTTTTCTCTAATATGTAGAATAAATAGGAGATCCACAAAACGTGTTAAAAGTAAAATAAGAAAGGAAAAGAATAAGAGGCCCAGTCTTCTCTAGATAGCTGGAAAATCAATAGGTGAGAATTGGATCTAGAAAGGTAACTAAAGATTTAATTTAGAGTTAGCAAGATAACGGGTGAGGAAAATTTATCTGGGTCCACAAAGTAAGGAGAAAAGAAGCTAATGGGAAATCCAGATAAAGTCAAGTGTCTGTGATGAGTCTCTCAGCAGGGAATCTGTTGTGGGCAGTCTGGATTTTATCTAAGAGTCAGTTCAGAGAACCAGGGATTGACAAAGCGGGGGATAGAGAACAAGACATGCTGTGCACTATCCCAAATCTATTTACAATTTAGAAAAAGAATTCCTTTAAGGCAATGTTATGAATGTTTTTTATTTAATATCTGTCTTTCCTCTGACAGAGATAATATTGTATTTAACAGGAAGTGAAAAATCTCATATTACCACTCAAACACAATCATGAGACACTTACTCAAGAAAAGCCAATGTGTCATTAATGAAAATACAAACCTCTCAATCTAATTTATCTTTTCTTTATTTTTTATTATATGTAGATGTCAACTTACTTTGTAAATATATAAGAAATTTAAAGTCAACTTCTCCAAATTGTCAGATCAATTCACTTATAAGATATGAGAGTTTATTTTCAAAGAAAATTATTTAAAAATCAAAGATTATTTTAAAAATGAAGTAAACATAGTCTTGTATGAATAATGGGAATTAGGTCAATGATCAAAGGCATGGACAATGGCTGTCCCATAAGAATATACAGTAGATGTCTGCGGGAATGTGCCTACCAGGCAAACATAAGGACTCATGTAAAAGACTGGACACAGTGCCGTGGTCTGTAACCTTACTGTTGCTGTTCTGAAGCAACCAAGGAATTGAGACAGAAAGATCCCCGACTCATTGTCTGGACAGTCTAATCAAACAGATGCGGTCTGGGCTCCTTCTGAGGACTTGTCTAAGAAATAACGTTATAGAACAATAGAGTAAGACACTGATGTCATTTGCTGGTCTCCACACGGATGCACACAAAAGCATATACAAACCCCCTACACATACATACTCACATGGACACATACACTAAAATGTCAGTGAAGTGTCACCAACATGGTTACCTGAACATAAGCTGAGAAAGGACAACACCAATGGACATGAAGAAATGGATGGAGAAAAGTCCATGAGACCTCAATACTTCACAAAGAACTTTAGACAACTGGAAAAAAAAAAAAAACTGGAAAAAAAAGGAAAAGTGATCTTTTCCAGGGAAGAGCACACCAACTGGCTCTACAGGGCCAATGATCATCTCTCATAACGTGCACATGGTCATCAGTTTCGGGAACTGAACAGGCTATGTTAGGAATATGTGTACATTTAAATATGTATATGATATGCATGCATAACAATTAGTGAAAGCAAGATCATAAATTTGAAGGAGAATGGAGAGTGAATGTGAATGTATGAGGGATTTTGGAGGTAGAGAGGGGAAGAGGAAAAGGTTGTAATTAACGTATAATCTCAAAAATAAAACAGAAAGAAAGTAAATACACCACACACAGCAACACTCCTATATACAAAGAGAAAAATTACAAGGCAAAGTCAAACCCTTATCTAATAAAACATTAGATTCTAATAAAACAAGTAGATTTCTCGTTGTATGTTATTGTTGTGGACTACACAATCTACTACACTGACAACTGCAGAAAGTATGCTCCATAGAATTGTGTGCAGCTTGCAGAACTGGAGAATGCTGAATGACTATGCTGCTACTGTGTTTAATAAGCTATGTCTTATCCCCATTTGAAATTACACTGTTTCATCTTAGTAAGTAGCTGTAAATCATAAGCAACACGCCCTTTTGCCTGGAACAAGTCTCACACACCTGGCTTAACCATACACCTCTGTCATTAGTTCCTCTTATCGTTGATTTACTGACTTTTTTACTCTTCCTCACATCTATACTCACAACAGGCTATGACAGGTATGATGTAGGTACAAGGCGATCCATGCCATTTTTTTGGTGCTTGTACACTAAGTGGTGCTTTTGTAGTGATGATTTTCCCTCACAGAGGGCCGATAACATGAAATCCACATGTACATCCATACAAACATCGTGTAAGCACATACATAGACTAAACATTCAGGTATTTCATTTCGTAAAGACGGGCAGTTCACAAAATGTCTCAAGGGATTTTATAAGATTGCAGATCTCCTACTAATTTAAGGGGCAGTTATTTTAAATATTTTTCCATATATAAAATGTAAAATATCTGATACAGTACAAATAAAAAAGATTTTTCTCTATTATTTTTCTTGTCTTATCCTTTATATTAATTAAATGAATAGAGACATATGCAAATCAATTGTCCTTCATTAAAATCTCAGTCATTTAACACCAGATATTTGCAAGCCTGATGATTATTCCAAGTTTATGTTTCATTTGTCTTGAGTTACATTTTTATTACATACAGCATCTCTTCTTCAAAACAGATATGAACGGATGCTTATAAGCACTTCCTTCATCTGAGCACAAGTGGTACTCCATCTGAGCTTGAAAAAAAACAGAAATATTTGTATTTTTGCTTTTCATTACATTTTATTTTTTATTGCAGAGGGTCCAATCATTCCTATTACAATTTCTCGATATATATGTAAATAACTTGTACACTATTTCCTCATGTATTTTAAGTCCCTTGATATTTTGTTACTTATCTTCTTGATATTTTCATACTATATTTCTAACTCTTTGTAAAATACATGTTTTATGTTCTCCACATCAAACCTTCGTTCTGAATCTAAATGAAGTTTATTAGATGGTCTTAGTGGATAATTAGCATGAATGGGATCTTTCCCTGATTTCTGACTTCCAAGTTTTTATTGATAAAGAATAATTACATAAAGGCTTCACCCATGTCTTTCATCCACCCCTGTACTATTGTCCTCACTGACCCCTCCTAACATTTTTGTCCTCTTCGATTTTCTTCAATAACCCAGGTAAAGAAGTCAGATATGGAGAACTGGTAAGGAATTTGAAGTTATGTTCTGAATAAAATGTAAACAAAGTTAATAGTTTTAAATATACTGAAATTCACTCAGCAACTTGAAAAAGTCAACCAAATTCAATAAAGCAACTGGAGTTAACCAATAGTATAGAATAATTTACAATCATTGATGCTTCATAGTCCAGGATGAAACCATGCAAGAATGAAGGTGACAAAGTACAGCATTAAGGATCACTTGTGACTAGAAATACCAAATACTTGATAATATACTGACACAGAACCCAGAATAAGGAAATGGGTACAGAGATTCTCCAGATCAAAGTGGAGAAGTTTAATCCAGATATGTAGCTAAAACCAACAGGCCTCTTGGCAAAACCTGAATCTGAAAAATAAAGAATCATAGTTAAACACACACACAAACATACACATTAACACAAACTGTGATACATACACATATGTATACATTTTTGTGAGAAACCATTCTTTCTGGAATACAGATTTTCAAAATAGTCCTTCATTTTAAGGCCTGTTGGCCTATGGCAAAACTAATGGTAGCTATATTTTAAAGCTAAATATTATTTGAATTCCTTTTTTACTCTTTGGGTACACAGGTCAATTGTTATGTATGACATGTTTTTTTTTTGTGCCTGATACCACCATAATTACCAAGAATGTTCAAAATGATATAACAAGTTCATAGCTATTCAGGTTTCATGAGCAGTCATGAGTAACTTCAAGAACATCTGTTACAGTTAAAGAATATTCCTGTGGAACTATTAAACTGTCATTTTCATACCTAAGGTTGAATTCTAGTGCTAGAGTTGCTGGATCCACTTCCTATTACAATACAAAATAATGGTCCCCCTGTAACTGGTCACATTATGAATCATGCTGCTTTTTAAAATACTGCCCTAGTCAAATGAAGTTGCACATAAAATTGTTGTTAGGCCTTTTTTGCTTTGTAACTGGCAAATTGTGGAAGTGGTATCTTAAATGGCATTGACAAAGATTATGGATTATTTGTGTTTTTAAAGATTCAGGCATTGTGGGACCTCCTGAAACTGAAAAGCTTCTGTAAAGTAAA
>JAQHUG010000018.1:13168405-13185839 GCA_028555095.1 Dicrostonyx torquatus | reverse complement strand
TCATCATCCTTAGCCATCAGAGAAATGCAAATCAAAACAACTCTGAGATTCCATCTTATACCTATAATAATAGACAAGACCATAAACACTGACGACAACTTATGCTGGAGAGGATGTGGAGTAAAGGGAACAATCCTGTATTCCTGGTGGGAGTGCAAATTGGTACAGCCCCTTTTGATATCTATGGTGATTTTTCAGAAAATTAGGAGACAATTTTCCTCAAGACCCAACAATATCATTTTTGGGTATATAACCAAGAATGTTCAATCATACCACAAGGTCATGTGCTCAACTATGTTCATAGCAGCATTGTTTGTCCTAGCCAGAACCTGGAAACAACTTAAATGCCGCTTGAGAAGAATGGATAAGGAAAATGTGGTATATTTACACAAGGGAGTACTACACAGCAGAAAGAAATGATGACTTCGTGAAATTTGAAGGCAAATGGATGGAATTAGAAAATCCAGACCCAGAAAGACAAATATCATATGTACTCACTCATGAGTGGCTTATGCCAAGAAAACCAGCCTATAATTCACAATCCAAGAGAACTTAGACAACAGTGAGGACCCTAAGAGAGACATACATATATCTAATCTACATGGGAAGTAGAAAAATACAAGATCTCTTGAGTATATTGGGAGCATGGAGATCATTTGAATGGATTTATGGTGAGGGGAGAGGAACAGAGGTGAGCAGAGAAAAATGTGTAGCTCAATAAAAAAAAATAAAAAAGAAGGTCCAGGCACTGAAGAGCAAATACCTAGATCATAATATGATTTTACAGAGGTAATAGAATTATTATTAATAATAATTAATGACTTTTTTAATTGCTGCTGTCTTCATGGATATAGGACTAGCACATAGAACGTTTCCCAGAGAAAAGAGAAAAAGGACAGGAAAACATTGTCCTCTGAAAGCCAGACAAAATTTGTTCCATCACATTGCTTAGAAAGGGCTGGTATTGACTTCTAGATTCTAGAATTCTAAGACAGTGTATTTCTGTTCACCTGCTGCATGTGTGTGATGTTTTATGCCATCATTTCAAAACAGTACACTAATATCAATGGCAGCAATATTACAGTATTTTATTTAAAAAATTGATATCAAGACCTGTGAATTTACTGGCTTAAAGGATACAAATGGGTAATTTCATTTTCCAGAAATTGTGGAGGTGCAGGCTCCCTGTTCTTCTGACGTGGCAGGGGAAAGGCCATTTCGAGTTTTTTTGCACCTATTCTGACTGCATTCCTTTGACCTTTATCCTGCATACCATTATCACTGTGGGATTGGCTTCTATGCACAAGTTTTCCTTTCTTTCTTTGACCTTCACAGAGATGCTTTGCTTTAACCTTAAGACAACAAATGGAACATGAAGAAATTTCAAACAATTGCTCTGTCACAAAAATTAACCCTATCTGCGTACATAGGCATTCCAAATAAAGTAATATATGACAATTCTAGCATATAGATGACCTTCCTTGGGGAACAATTTTTCTTTGCCTTACTAAGATATTCTGAATGAGCAGCACGTGAAAACAACCATATAAGTGCTTCATATAAATTATGTCTTGTAATATATTGCTCACTGTCATGTGTAAATGCTCAGAATACTCACTTTACCAGAGTACTCAATTTTTTTTATTTTCAATAAATTGTTTGCTTCAATATTCTTAAATTAGTTAAATGCTACATTTGTTTTAATATGCCTCTTCTATCTATGTGCATAGCTTCTTGTGAAAGTATATTGCTCACCTACTTTAGTTCTTACATATCAATTCATCATATCACATGTCAAAACAAGTAGAGATGAAAGATGGAACAGCAAACAGCCCCCAGTGTGTGTGAGCTACAGAACAGGATTGAGACTTAACGGCATTGAGTTAAAAGTGTCCAGACACTCTCAGATTATACAAGAGAGCAGTACAGGGTGTTATAGTTCTGCTTTGACATTCTTTTGGGTGGGCAGAATATCTGCAATGGGCTATTGAGGATATTCTAATTGCCATCAGGATAAACTGAACATTGAAAAGTGTCCTCAAAAACAGAAGCTGGGTGCTTCTGACAGAACAGAGACAGGCATACATAACAAAAGCCTAGACTTAGTGGTAAACAACCATGAAAGGCTCAAGGACCATCACTTAAGAGGGAAAATGGACACAAATTATACTTTAGGAAAAAAAGACTGTGTGCTTGTATGTGGTAAGTGGGTTCTACTAAGCAAATAGAATACTGAGTTATAATAAAATGATCACATTTTATACACAAACTTATTAATCAGGATGATATAGCATCATTTGTGTTTTAAAGATCAGCATCATAATCAGATGTTTTAAAATATATTTTATAGTTACTGGGAAAGATCAATAAATGACTAAAATTATTTTCTCAAAATTCAACAATCTAGTAAATGAGAAAGGCCCGACTAAAATCAGAAAGACATTATCAAGCATTTTTAGAATCAAAACGCTTATATAAGAGAGAACATATTGTTTTAAAAAGCATACATTTTGATAAATATTTATCTCATTGAGGAGTTAATTACCATTGCAACAGAATTTGGAAATGTACTAATAATTGACATTAATTAATTCTATATTCTATTCACATAAATTTTTATTACTCCTATTATGTCTATCATTATTCATAATTTTTCATTAATTAAAAAAGATATTTAAATACAAGCGCTCTACTGACACCTTTCAAATGTACATGTTTGTTCAACTTTTCTTTTTAATATTCTAAGATATCTGGGTGCCTTCTGAAATATTCCTAACAGAAATTTTGACATTACCATATCAACCAACTCTTTATCTGTATGTTTCCCCAGCAATCTTTTCCATATCTTAAAAGGCAAGATCTTTCTTAAAATGCATAAAACCAATTCACTAGAGAGAATAAAATGGAGAAAAGAAATGCATATGAACAAAGTATGCAAATATCAGTATGAAAATGTGATATTTAAACACATTATTTTGTATGCTAATTTAAAAATTATATTTTAGCGTCATGACTCCCTTCTTCCTAGTCAAAATTAAAGAAATTACTAACTCTTGGGTGTACTGTCTTCAAGTTATATCCTAAGCCATACAAGTTCTATGTTTTTACATTATATCAAGCCATAATTTATATGACTACTGCAAAAATATTATAATTTTGCTCTGTGATTCTTTGGCTTAGACTATTCTCCACATAAGTGGATGGAGTTGATGCCATATTTATAAACTGTTCAATTGTTTCTCATCTTTTCAAGGCAAGAGGGCTCTTTAAGTTCTTATTGGCCAATGTTTTAATTTTATTTCTACTACTGTGACACCCTGCAATTACTAAACATTGGCAAAGCATGCAGAACTGTTTAGTTCCTATACTTAATAGAATAAAGTTTGCCTTTCCCTTTCACTGTTATATTGGGACACAGTATCAGCTACTTCCTTTCTTTGTGTATCGTTGCACTCATATCTTCTATGGCTCCATCATTGACAAACAATATCCGTCCCTTAACCTCATTCCCTGCCATGTGATTTTCCTTCATTCAGTAGAATGGAGGCTGGACTGACCCTGTTCCAGTTCTGAGCAGAGTCAATGAGACTATGTGGGATCAGTCATTTATTCCTTGGTCACTGCAATGATTAGAGCCTGCCCTGCTGCTCCTGGCACAGTGAAAGGCATGTGAAGAAAATGACTCCAACAAGCTACAGAATTTCAATGAAGAGACTTCACTCACAAAACCTTGAAAGCACTCAGTCTACTCAAGCCAACTCACAGACACTTGAAGAGAAATAAATGATCACTGTTTTAATCTACTGAGTCTTGAGGTAGCTTGCTGTGCACAACAGTAAACCAGTATAATTCTTTCCAAAATAGTCCTTTGTAGTTGCAAAAACGTATTAATCTATGAGTTTGAAAAACAGTTCAAACCAGTTTTAAAAAATAGTGATGCATTTTTAAGCAAAATACATTAGAAAAATTACAGTAGTTTAATTTTGAATAAATTATTTTCATAAGCATATGAGTAATCATGATGCTGAAGAGTTTGTCTGATGAAAAGACAGAATAAACAAACAAAAAAAGGGAAGGAAAGATTTGTAGCAATCATTTCATTACTCCACAACAAAGTTTAGTGTACAGCAGCTGTAAAACTACATTTCAAATAAAAGAAATCACTTTTCAGGATAATGAAAACAAGCCTTTGAAAGACTGAATGAAGGGAAGCAATGCTTTCATAGACTGTATATAAAAGATTGCCTGCAAGCCTATGAGGACACCACCAGCAAACGACTTTCAGCCACAGGAGCTTACCAGAATCAAGCTGACAAGACCCCCAGGGCCCATTAGAGGAAGATACAGAAGAAATAACTAGTTATTGAAACTTTTATTAAGGATTTTCATAAAACATTCATTCAGAAACCTTCAGCAGTATCATACCAGGATCATTTTGTGAAGCTCAAATTGTTCATGAGTTATTAAGATGATAATAAATCAAAAATGATATCAGAGGTAATTGGCTGAAATTCCCATTTGTTCTTGTTAAATATGTACGTGCTGGAAGAGATTTTGCTCTTTATGTGCACTTTGCACATTTCTCTAAATAGAGGCCTTCATCTGGTAATTAATCTCTTTTATCTCTCCAGACCCAGAACAATATTTAGACCTGTATCTGGGCCTCAGCTTTGTCTTTAGAAAGAGAAAAAAATCCAGAAACGTAATACAGAAATCCTCCGTAGAGATCAAGGGGGCATATTTTAAAGCTTAGGCAATCTTAGGCTCAATGACATATATATGTACAACTGCCTCCAAAGTACTAGTTCTTCATATTGATGTTTCATACAAGACGCCCGTGTAGTCTGGTATTCAGCACAAATACTCACATATCTTTAGCTACAGGATGAGATTGTGTATTCAGCAAGGATTCAAGAGGAATTCATTTCCCCCAAAGTAATACCTTTAAGTTTACTAATGACCCTATAAATGTGATCTAATTATGATTGGCATCTAAAAATTATTTTTGGTATTCACGCATATACACAAATTTTGATCACATCTACTCTCTACTGCATCTGCTCCAATACATCACCTACCCCATCACCACTACTTTTCCCTCCCAATTTAATGTACTCCTTTTAAATAAAATATATAAAGGGAATTCTAGGGGGAGACTATGTGTGCATGTGGCCATCTTTTGGAGCATATGTATTTAGCCTTGCTGGTGCCCCATCTTTGAAGATAGTAACAACTTTCTCCTGAAACCAATAACTCCCATAGGCTACATAGGATCCAGGCACCCTGATACCCCTTTTCTTCCTATTGTGAATTTGGTCTGGTTTGGTTTTGTGAAGTTCTTTCTGCATGTGGTCAGTCCCAGCCACTGTGAATTCACGTGTGCAACTGTAATATTTTTTTCAGTAATACTGTTTTTACAAAATCTTCTCCTTCTGGCTCTTACAACCGTTCTGCACCTTATTTCACGATGTGATTTATGAGGAAGCTGTGATAGAGCTATAACACATATATCTGAGCACTCCACCCTCATATTCTCTGCTTTTTGGATGATCGTGGCTCTCTATATTAACAATAATATATTGCAAAAAGAAGATCCTTCCTTTAGTAAGAGTTGAAAGATGCCCTAGTCTATGTGCATCAAGGTAAGCCAAGGTTATAGGTTTTACTTGGCTATTAGGAGAATTCTAGTATTAGGTTCTCTCCTAAGGCAAAGTCCTAAGAAGTCATGGGGTTTGTCTCAGTTAATAGTATCAGATAGTGTTCAGTCTATGGAGCATGCATTTAATGTAATGAGAGTAAATATAGCAATAGTTACATCAATGACATTCATGTCGCTGTTGCCCCAGTGGACACCTGGAGAAGGTTGTTGCTGTCCTTTTCCAGGTGGTAACAATGTTTGTACTGAACTTTTCAGCGCTAAATAAGCCAACATTGTGAAGCCTGAAAGTCTGTATTGGCTTTCTTTCTCCATACTCCCCATATTTTATGTTGAGCAATGCAGTCTCACCTTCAACTTACAGAATGTAACCCAAAGCACCCACCCTTTAATTTTGGAGGAAGTGCATTATATGGAACCAACAGCTTGGGAACATAAAAAAGTAGCAATTAAAAATCTACCAAAAATAATAGCACAGATCCATGTGGATTCAGCTTAGAATTTTACCACGATGTCAAAGAAAAACTGAAACTAGTACTTCTCAAATTATTCTTTAAAAATAAAGAGGACAACACTTCACTTCCAAATTCTTTTTATCATGCCAGCATTATTCTGACACCAAAATCCAATAAAAAACAAATTAAAAAATTATAGATCAATCTGAACATAGAAACAAGAATTCCTAATGTAATTCTGGCAAATATAATTCAGGCATACATCATAAAGATCATCCACCATGATTTAACATGCAAATAAAAAATACAATCTATCACCAATACAGAATCAGGGACAGATAATATTATTAGATGCAGAAAAAGGTATTGACAAAATTCAGCATACATTTATGGTTAAAGTTGTGTAGAACTAGGGACACAGTGGATATGTATCAACAAAATAAAGTCAATATATAAAAAAAACCCACAGAATGCAAAATGAAAAACAGAGGGAAAATTCTAGCAAAAAGTAATGGGTGCCCACTGTCTGCACACCTGCTCAACATAATGTCTACAATCTTAGTTGAAACAATGGCATGACATAAGGATGTAATGCAGATATAGACAAGAAAGGATGATGTCAATGTATCCTTATTTGGGGTGGTATAAATTTGTACATAGAAGATCCATAAGAATCCTCAAGAAAATTCCCATAGCTGATAATACACTCAGCAAAAATATACTAAGATGAAAAAATAGCACACAAAGATCAGTGACATTACTACACAGCAACAATAAACATACCAAGAAAGGTTTCAGGGAAATACTTTCATTCTGTAGATTAAAAGTAAAAAATTGAAATAGTCATAACCAAAAAAGTAAAGATTATATAACTAAAACTTTCAGACATGGAAGAAAGAAATTGGAGATGATATCACATGATGGAAAGACACCCTGTGCTCATAGACTAAGAGGACTAATGCTGTGAAAGTGGACACCTTACACAAACCAATATACAAATTAAGTGAAATACACATCAATACTCCCCTACAATTCTTCACAAAAATTGAAAACTTTTCATCTCAAAAAATATATGCAAACCAAAAATACTCAGGATAACTAAAATAATCCTGAAAGTCAAATCAAAGGGCTGCTGAAGATATCACCACCTCTGATTTGAAGTTATACTCAGAGCCACGGTAATCAAAACAGAATGGTATTGGTATAAAATCAGACACAATGAAGTCAGGTGTCTAGAGTACACAAAGCACTAAATAAAAACAAGCAGAAAAATGAACCTAAAACTTTGGGTGTAGAAAATAATTTTAAGGCTTATTATCTGGAATTTTACGTTATTAATTTCTCAATATCTTAGGACTGAACTGTGTATTATCTTCAAAACTTTGACCTTATTCTCAAGTCTTAAATTGTAACCAAGATCATTAGCAATAGCCTGTGACTGAGTATCATTGTAACCCATTTGCCAACAATATAAAAAAGATGTAACCCATTTCTGGGATTAAGCTCTTCATTTGTTAGTCTCTGGTGTCCACTAAGGACATTCTATTACAGCTATTAATTAGCAAGTTGCTACAATATTAGACTTCTATATGATGTTTTTAAAAAATGTTTATTATTGTTAACACCTTCACTCCCACTCCATTGAATTATTTCCTGTTATATACTTCCCCTTTGAAACTTCATTTTTACTGACATTCTTATAGTGTGGGAAGGTTCTATGCATGATACTGGGGGGTATGAGGAACATCCAGCCATGAAACTTTCAAGCTACGATAATAAGTGCCCTAAAAATACATACCAACTGATGTAACAGTGGTAAGGATACCATGGAGTAACCAATATTTCTTCTGACAAATTTAATCATTGTTTAAAGATAAATTCCATGCCAGGAAGATTTGAAGTCAAGAATCTATGGATTCCATAACTAGATAGGTGATATTACATAGTGCAGAACCAACTAATATTATTCAGCCAAACAACATTATAAATTCTTAATGACCTCTCATTATTCACATAGACTACAGCATTTCTCTGCTCCTGTCATATAACCTTCTGCTTGCACTAAATAATGATCAACATAGACCACAACTGGCTAAAGTGCTGAGAATGACTATAGAATGTGCAGTCTTAACATATACACCACATACTCTACTCTAAATGATCAAGGGTCACTACCAAAGAGTTCAAAAGACTTTTAGATTTAGAGGTGGTAGATGACCACAAGGAAACCACTTCCATGATAAAGCGGGAAGTATTTGCACCTGATGGAATTTATATCAGCATAAAAGGACCTATATAAATTCAAGTCAAGAAAACATCCCAGCATACAGAAGGGGAGTTGGAAATGAAATTTCAATCCTAGTGATGGTTCTATTAGCAATTATTAGGTGATAGAAAAGGAATGGTATTTTTTTCTTCAGAGTATGCCTCTTGATAAATCAACCAACCATACTCCAGTGGAAGGCCAAACATCTAGAAATATTTAGACAGCACAACTAGCCCTGATAGGAGTAAGACAAAAAATAAATGGGATTGGAAGAGGTATGAATTAGGGAGAAGTTGTAGGAGGGGGGTGTTAAATGTGCTCGAAACTCAGTACATGAAATTTTGAAGAAAAAAAATGAAGTTTAAAAGCAAAATAAAAATTTAAAACTAAATATCCTTAAATCCTTAGCCATCAAGAAAGCAAAATGGTGTGTGTGGGGTCCTTCAGTCTATGTGTTCCTTTTTTGTTAATGAATAAAAAACTGCTTTGAGCCTATAGCAGGGAAGAACAGAATTAGGCTATATTCTGGGAGAAAGAAGGGCAGGATTAGAGAGATGCAATGGAGCAGATGGAGACAGATTCTGGAATTTTTGCCTGGCAAGCCACAGCCACGTGGAAATTTACAGATTAATAGAAATGGGTTAAATTAATATAAGAGTTAACCAATAAGAAGCTAAAGTTAATGGGAAAAGCAGTGATTTAATTAGTATCTATGTGATTATTTCACGTCTAAGCTAGTCAGGTGGCCAGGAATTAACAAGAGGCCTCCCTTCTCGAACAATGTAAATTAAATCTACAATGAAAGAAATTAAAAAGAGATTGGGATAGATGTAGGGAAAGTGAAACACTAACTTGTTCTTGGTTAGAATGTTAATACTGCTGCCAGGATAGAAATAAGTCTGGAGATTAATCAACAAGCTTGAAATATGTATAGCAAACTATTTAACTATACCATTCTTGGACATGTTCTTAAAAAATACTATAAAACTCACATATAGAGTCCTATATTCTACTAAAGAAGTACTTGATGTAAAATGTCCTTCTGCATGTGTGTTGCTTTTATTGGCTAATAAATAAAGTTGTTTTGGCCTATGGCAGGGTAGAATAAAGCTAAGCTTTATGAGAAGCAGAGAGAGAGAGAGAGAGAGAGAGAGAGAGAGAGAGAGAGAGAGAGAGAGAGAGAGCAGGAAGAGTCAAAGAGATGCCATGTAGCTGCTGAAGGACACAAAGGCCCCAGAACCTTACCACTAATCCATAAGCCTTGTGGTAAAATACAAAATAATAGAAATAAGTTAATTTAAGATGTAAGGGCTAGCTAGTAATACGCTTAAATTATTCACCAAACAATATTGCAATTAATATAGTTTCTGTGTGATTATTTTGGGTCTGAGCATCCATGAACAAAAAAACAAACTCCACCAACAATTACTTGCTTATTCATGTTCATTACAGATATCTTCACAATAGTGAGAAAATGGAAACAACATTGATACTCATTGAATTGACAGTTAAAAAATTAAATGAATTAAATTATTCTGAGTACGATAAAGTAGATCCCCAAAGACAAATGTCATGTTTTCTCTCTCAAATGTGGCTGGTAGATTTGAATTTTAGAAAAGTGTTTTTAGATTGGAATACCATTGAAAGTGTAAAATTAGTGAGGGACTAGAGAGTTGATTCAAAGAAAAGGGGCTAGAATGTGGAAGTGTGAAGTTAGAAATGGAAATATTGGAATAGGAAGAGGGAAAAGAAATGGGAGATATGAGGGAAAGATAAGGAGGGGAGTATGGGAAGGGTAACTAATAGTAAATACCTTTGAAAGCACCATATTGAAAGCTAGCATTAGAATTAACCCACCCTCAAGCAAAAAAACAATTTTCCCAACTCCAAGGATATCAAAGAAATGTAAGTGCCAGATGTGGGGTTCCTCATTTCAAAGTATGGCTGTATGCAAATTTAGACAGTGTGGATTAAATTAATGAAGGCAATATGGACTCATTTTTTTTTGGTTAATATGATGGTCCACTTGACTGGCCTAAGAATTACCTAGGAAATTTTATTGAGGCCAGCTATCTGTGAAGATGCTTTTAGAGTAGATTTGCTGAACTGGGATGTCCTGACTTCATAAGGTTAGCACACAGCTTAGAAGTCTGGATAAAAGAAACAAAGAAAAGAGGAATGGTAGTCCTGAGTGGGCATTTCATTTCTCTCTGTCTCTTGGCTTAATATAAAGTGAATACTTGTCTCCTACCCTATTCTCTCAGCATCAAATGTTTGTGGAAAGGACAACTACAGGCTGAACCCTCCAAAACCAGGAGACCGACTAAATCTTCCTTTGTTTCAAATTTTCTGTCAAGGGTTTGGGAACAGCAAAGGTCACTAATACACAAACTGAAATTCGTCACTATTATAACACAACCCTGAAAAATTGAAAAATATAGCAGATGGCATCCAATTTTCTGCAAGCTGGAAATATGTCCTACCCACCCACTGCTCTCAATAAATAAGAAGCGGTATAATATCGAAGTTTTTAAGGAGAGATAGGAGAATTGAAAGGCTGGGAAGGGAGAAGGCTGAGCGGGATGGATATGTTCAAAATTTTACAGTAATCAAAGAATTAATTCAAATTATCTTTTGAAGTTTAAAAGCTATTTCATAGAGTAGCTCGCTTTGGAAGATCAAACTTTGAATTAGTTATCTATAGTTTTTCAAGCCCCACAAGAGTTATCAACAATTTTTTAAAACCTAAAATATGCAAAAACTTAGGGTTGAAGAATGAGATGAAGTGACATAAGACTGGCAAATGGTATAATAGTAAATGTGAAAATAAACAGAAAGCATGAGAATATTTCCAGGCATTGGACTTTCGTGAGAGGTGGAGTAGGGACCCTTTCAAATATTAGAGGAGCTAATAAAGCCAATTCATAATGTACCTAAGTAATCTGTCCTTGAACTATTCATCATAGATTATTCTACCAGCCATCTTCCTGAGGCTTCAGCATGCACCAACATGCCTGAGAGTAGATAGATGCATGGCATCAGGATATTAATGCCTTTCTCTCAAGTTGTTATACTTCATTCCTTTTCTTCTCTTGTGGCTTCTCTTTATTTTATTTTATTTTCTAGCACAGAACCAATCATGAGTTACCCAGAACTCTACCATGGTCATAAATCAAAGTGCCATGTGTGAATGCCATCTGCTGTGTGAATCCTACTCCTACCTGAAACTGAGCTAATTAGGAAAATACTCATCGGTGAAGTCATATGATGATAAGAAATCTTGATATTTCAACATTATTCAATAGTGTGGGTGAGACACTCTTCACTATTGACAGTTGCTCTTGTACACAAACAGAAGTGAGAGCCTGGCAACACGATTGTACAGAGAAATATGTTATGTACTTGGTGAAAGTGCATGTACATAAAATTGCCTACACTAAGATCCATAGAGATTGGAAATCAAGTTATTTAAAATATTTATTCATTTCTAAAACTGAATTTTTAAAATTAAAATAAAAATATTTTACTTCATTACATTCTCCCACCCTTCAAACCATTTTGATACCAACATATTTGACAAGCATTAATGTGTTAATTAAAGCAGGATGATGAGTAGAGACTTTGGTCTATTTCCAAATTACATACTTATATCTTTTAAAAAAATATTCTTTCAAGCAGGACATTATACTGCAAATTTTACTGGTGTGAAACTCACATCAATTCCCCTTATAAACATCAAAGGTTTTGGAATGACAGACATGGTCATCATACCTGGTTATTATTTATACTTAGAATATATACTAATATATACAGATATATGACTATAAAGATGATGCTAATATTAAAGAGAACAAAAGCAATCATAATTTAGCATGGATCTAAATTTCTCCTCAACATATATGTACTTCTGTAAATAAAACCAAATAATCAATTGTAACATATGATAGCTGGGTATTACATCTTAGAAATATAAAAGTAAAAAATAAGATATTTTATGAGATTTAATGATTTATGCACCGCCATTGGCGCATGTCTCATAAACATACCACAGGTAAGGTATCAGAACTTGAATGCGTGCTTATTTTTTAAGATACCATATAAAAATGTTCATATTAGCAGAAGACTCTATTACTATTACCTTGACTCTGTTAACGCATTCCTTTTGGACCTGAAATATTTCTGACCAGAAATTCAGGGATATCCTTATAGAAATGTCATTGTATACAAGCTATATTTTAGGTAGTGCTTTTCAAGCTTTCAAATTTGTTACTTTCATGTTGATTTTGACAATTTGATCATTATATTTCTCTAGATAATGTGATTTGATGACATTTTAAGGATCTTTTGAGGTTTATGGTTTGAGACACTCTCAGTTATCCATTCTTGTGCCCGTTTAACGCCCCTTTACATCTGGAAACCCATGACAGCAAGTCATCTTGAGTTTGGGTATACTATAAAATTCTTTATTATTTCCTCAATCTTTCCACTCTCTTACTTTTTTGTTTCTTAGATAGATAACTGCAAATGTTCCATTTACAAATCTATTTCTTTTTGCATGATAGAGATGACTGTTTACTGTATAAACTTTTCAGATCTATCATCACACTTTCAAGTCTCGAACTGTTTTATGACAGCTATTCTACACTATATATCTTTTGTTCTTTTGTTTTGTTTTGTTTTCAAAAAATTCTCACTTCATGTTTTACTGTTTGTTGACTTGTGTGTTATTGAGCTCAATATGATTACTTTTGAATTGTCAGGCAATTCACAGTTTTAATTTATCATTACTAGTGAGTGCTGATGAATTTCTTAGGTGTGGTTTTAACTGCTTTATTAGTACTGATCTATGCAGAATTGTTTTGTGGCATTGAGCTGGAAGAAACTGATATAATTGTTTAGTCTTTCAAGATTGGGTTTATAAGTTAAGACATTTTCTGAATGAATCCCTTTGAAGCTTCCATAATTGCAATCTAGAACATTAGAACCACATCAATTACTGGTCCTGTTGCTCAGAAGCCCATAGTCTCATACCAGGAACCCAGGGAGTTGTGGCTTCTGTCAAGTTTGAACTACTCCGTTCATCTGGCTCTGGGACAATGAACAAATGTCTGCTCCTAGTCCATAGGTTCAGCAATGGGATGTGTGTTACTGGTACTTGAATTCTGTGGTTTCTGAGAGGTCTCCTACTAGACCAATAGATAGATCTTTAGGTGGCAGTATTGACACTGGATTATGGGGTTAAAATATAACACTGAGGTTTGAAGTCATGGGTGTGTATTTCCTCTTCCAGGTTTTTGCTGGGAGACAATAAAACTGTTACAATGCAATAATAGAGAAATAAAGCCAGATGATGGGTATCTTACAGACCTATAATTTAAAAAAGTACAATGGGCCTCCTTCCAGTCATTCAGATGAGTTTTGGTCATTTTTTGGAATTTGGATAGGTAGAGTTATATCCAGATAAGAGTGAGGGGTTGAAATAAAATATGAAGGTCACTTTATTTGACATTTACTTTGAAGATGGAGATGGTAGTATTGTACAGTGGGATGGATGAGTATATTTACCTCAAACTGAGGATCACTCCCTAACCCAGCTAAGAAGAACATGAAGAGAGTTTAACGTCAGACAAAGTCAAAGTCCAGCCACTGAGAGCAAAGATCTTACCATTTTCCTATGAATTTTTGAATGAGCAACACTACTCCCCATACCTCAACTGAAAGGGCACGTGTCAATTTACAGGCCAGTTTATGATCTGATACAGGATTCATGTAAGAGGTATTTACCAGGGATACAGACACATTGCCTGTTTCTCAGTTCCTGCATGGACTGGACAATTTCAAGAGACAAAGCTTCTGTAAAAACTATTACATCATTGTTGTGGGGCCCGCTGTCTAAGGTACATTGTTTCTGACATCCACAAATTCCATTTTAGGCTGTGAAGATCTCGATATGCTTCCTTTAGCTTCGACTGTACTGATATTTGGTGACATACCATACGGAACTCTGTGCCTCCTAAAAGAACCTAAATCCCTGGTTGGGATACAAACTACTTTTGAAATAGGGGTATACAAATAGTAACTCCATATTCATCTGTTTTGCCAATGTCAACTCCCAAATAAATTTTAAATTATCTCTTTTACATGTTTAGCATATATGATACTAACTCTTTAAAATTATGCATTTATAATTTTTTTCTAAATAAGCATATCATATCTCATTTTGATCTTTTAAAACTATACTAAAGACTACAGTACAGTTTTAGGGGCACACCAGCTACAAAATTAGCAGCTTGAAACAACACCTTCCTTACTAATCATATTTTATTTATGTGCCAAGAATTATGTGGACACATCTAACAGTTCCAAAGACTAAAATCAAAGTGGATGCTCATCCACAAGAGAAGTGGAGACCAAGATACTATTCCAAGACTTGATGATTGCTAGCAGAATTCTGTCTTCATTATAAGGGACTGAGGGTTTTGTTTTCTTCTTGGATTTCAGTGAGTTTCACTCCTTACCCTCAGAATCCACTCAGAATTGTCACAGGCCATCTGACAGGTCCTCAGACTTTGTTTACTCAGAGCCATCAGAAGAATTACTTATTATTATATGAGTAAAAGAGAAGTAGCTATGTCAGAACTGTCATCGGATAAAATAGCCTAGTCCCTATCTTCTGCAAATAAATACTTTACAGAAGTCCATTTAAGAGCCAAGCATTGGTGGCACACACCTTTAATCCCAGCAGTTGGGAGGCAGAGGCAGGTGGATCTCTGTGAGTTCGAAACCCTGGTCTACAAAAGCTAGTTCCAGGACAGGAACCAAAGCTACAAAGAAACCTTGTCTTGAAAAAAAACAAACAACAACAAAAAAACAGCAAGAAGTCCATTTAAGTTACCACCTGCACTCAATAGAGGAGATGTCTACACTGGTGTGCTTAGAGGTGGTTCATATAGAGTAAATGTACTACATTGGTCATTGTCTGTCGCCGTGAAAATTTACCTGTTCTTGAAAGTCTCAACCTGGGGTAACAAGTTTTACACAATTTACAAAGCTTTCATGGCCCTGTTAAGTTTTCTTTATGGAAAATCAAGGTATTTCCCAAATCCTCCAGAACCGCAGACTTGCGTATGTCATATGAATTCAATGATTTCAACCACACAAATCTTGGAAATAATTCTTTGAAGACAATTATTTAATCAATTAGGGTTAGTGAGATGACTCAGAAATTAAGTGTGCTTACTGTTCTTAAAAAGAATCTGAATTCGTTTACCAGCAACCACCTGATGATTCACAGTTGCTTCAAACCATAGCTCCAGGACATCCTCTATCAGCCAGACCCACTTCTGCCTCCTCAGGCTACTGCGTGCATGTGGTTCACATATGTTTATGTAGTCGCACAGACATCCACATAAATTAAAAGAAGATACTAAATAGAAGACAGATGTTATCAGCACTTCTAAAATTTAGAATTCATTTTAAGTTTGCATACTTTACGGTTTGTGAAAACTGGGACCATTACTTAAGGTAAGTAGCACTGTAGTGGATATAAAGCAGTTGTGTGAGAAATTCCGTGCTCTACTGATTTTAAACTCATGCATCAATACTTAAATCTCCTTATAGTTATTTTAAGGTGTTGGTACTAATACCGTGACTGCTTGCATCAAGTAAAAGGACATCAAAGTAAAGTGGAAGTACATTATAAAATAATTTAAATTATCTGAAAGTCATTTAAAAACAGTACAAATAAAAAGTTACACAATAAATTACCTTGTCCCATTCTCAAAAGAATCTAATGTATGCATTATGTCTGAACATATGCTGAAAAGCATAAGCATTCTAAATGAAAAAGGCCCCTGAAGGCCTTTGAAAAGAAGCACTCTTATGCTCAGAATGAACATTTCCTTGCCCTCATTGCCATCTGCACGAGGCTGATCCATTGCAGAATACCTAAATCAATAGCTGACACCTTATTTCCTATGATTGCTATGAAGCCAATAATGTCTTTGCAAGGGTCTTAACAATAATCTCCCTAACTTTCTGATATGTTTTGCCACAGCAACATTTATAATTTTCATTTCTATTTGACTGATCTCTGTGTGTGCTGGTGCATGTTGTGGCCTTTTAGCTAAATTCTTTTTAATACACCTATTACATGATTGTTAATATTTAGTCAGCTATGAAAACATGAGTCAAGAGAAATGTATTTACTCTTAAAAATAAGGTTGTCAAGATACAGATATGATGAGATTCAGTTGATTTTTATTGTTGGCCTCAAAAAGTACTTCCTGTTACTTAGTATTAAAAATCTTCCTTTGGAGAACCCAATCCAAACCCTCAGCACAGACAAGAGGGTCTGACATGGTTTCTGTCTTGCTGAGATGCAGTCTTATAGGATAGTTTAGTTATAATTGAAAAGGTAGAGATATTTTTGGAGAAAGGTATGAACTCATACCTTGTTGAATCTTATACTTACTTCCTAAATGAAGGAAGGTATTCAGAAACTGCTGTGATAAACATCCACACCTATTTCAAGTCTGCCTAAAGACTCACATAGGCAGAAAGGGGCCAATTCTGCATTTTATTGACAACAGCAAAATAACAATATACCTTTGAGATATTACTCATACTATTTAAAAATAAATAAGTAGAGAACAGCTGTATCTTTTTTGTTAGGTTTCTCTCAGTGGTATGTATGTTGACATGTTCATATAGACTCATATATGTGGAGACATCAGGTATCATTTTTCAGGAGTCATCTACCATTCATTTATCTATCTGTCTACCTGCCTATCTATCTATCATCTATCTATCATCTATCTATTTATTTTGGACTCCAGGTCTCCCAGTGACCTGGAGTGCCAAGTAATCTATGCTGGGATCCTAACTAGTTTCAGAAACCCAATTGTCTGCCAGTGGGGACTGATTGAGAAGCCAATGATAATGGCACTAGGACCTATCTCTTCTGCATGTATTGGCTATTTGGGAATTTATTCTATATGGATGCACATCTTCTTAGACCGAGATGGAGGGGGGAGGGCCTTGGGCTTCCCATAGTTC
>JAQHUG010000018.1:13123338-13166533 GCA_028555095.1 Dicrostonyx torquatus | reverse complement strand
GAAATTTTCTAACAAATATTTCAATTCTGAAAATTAAGGATACAAAGCAGAAAGTGAGATACAGTACCTTGTTGGATTAAAATACCAAGGAAATTAGCTTAGGGAATTTTTTATATAATTAAGACATACAATGTTGTTTGCTCTTTACCTAAAATTATAAGTATATTGTACACAGCAAATTTTGCTATTTACAGAGAATGACAATTCAAATACAAAACATGCATTATATGTTGGTTAAGGTGCATGCCATACTAGACTTCATGAACAACTGTATCTATAGGTTAAAATTACAGAGGGCAAGGTTAAAAAGGTCATATTATTTGGAGAAAGCAATGACTCTAGCAGTCACTAGATACACCATAGAGTGCTCTCAACAAGCATCTTTTTCATATATTTCATACAGAAGCACTTTTTGCTGTAATAATATGGTATAATTTTACACTTGGTAATGGCCATGAATAGAAGAGTCATCATATAGTTATAATATTACACTTGGTAATGGCTATGTATAGAAGAGTCATCAGATAGTAAACTGAGATACTCAAGAGCAAGAGAAGGTCAAATGATGCCATCAGACTTCCTGGAGCCATTCATTTCAACACCTGCACATACTCCCAGAACAGTAACTCTGAATTTCTAACCTTGGAAATTGAGAAAATGAATTACACATTCTGTTGAGCCTCATTGCTTCATTGTAAATGTAACAAATATAAGACTCTTTATTCTACTAAAATCTTAATGCCTGGAAAATATAGTTGATAAAACAAAGCAAAACAACAACAAAGTCCATGACGTTGGTGTTGCTTTGTCTGTCATATTGCATCTAGTACTCAGTCTTACAACATAAGGCACACATGTGCACTGCACAAACATACCAATTATAGCTAAAAATACTAATATTTACCAACAATTCTTATCAAACTTGAACACAGTTTCTTTGCTGAGATGCTCTCACCTTCAATTTGATAGCAGAATGAAAAAGAGCAGAGAGGACAAATGAAAAAAAAAAGGAAGAAAAATCTTAGAAGAGGAGAAAAAATGGGAGAGTAAAAATAAAATACATGTCTTTAATGATTAGATAAGAACAGAGGAAACATGAAAATTAAAACAGTGCTGTTTAACTTCTCTTCATAATAGTGATTTGTGTTATAGCAACAGCAAATAAATATGTTTATTGTTACAAAGTTTTAGTGGGTTAAAACACTACCAATGACAATAGTAATGAGTTTAAACTTGTCATTTAAAATTTCAAAGTACTGTAAGTAATGACCATTCAAAATGTTTACAAATATATGCAATTGAGAAGAAAAAAATACACAAAGTCATTGAAAATCTCACTTTTTTTCTTTAATATGTTTTATGATTCTTCTTAAATTGAAACTCTAAATGCCTGCTGGAAAGATATACCTCAAAATGAATGAACGCAAGGTACATATATAAGGATAATGCTGTCTGATTAGGAGACATAGATATCCAAGTGTACGCAATGAATACAACACACATAAATGCATGTTCTTATGAAACATGTGCATCCAAATGCATTTGCTGGACTATAACTGGAGATTTGTATTTCCTTTTCTCTGATGGGTCATGTTTGAGGTTATTCCTCTTGTACCTGTCGTTATGAACAAACATGATACCCAGTCATTCTCCCACAGACCTACATTAGCAGTGCTTTAGGAAAGCTGGGTTTATAGTAGGGTAGTTTGTAATACTACCAGCTAGGGAGATTTAGAATTGTGCCTGGAGACATTCCCAGAATAAACCAATTAATGATGTGATTTATGCATGAGTACTCTAAAGTAATTACTTTAGTACTGTACATTGTGATCACAAACGCATGAGAATATAATTACTTGACTTCAACTTTGTTCAATTTAATGAACTTTATTTAATTTACAGGGCAGAATTTATTATAAATTATATATATAAATATATATGAATTATATATACACATATATTATTGGATTATATGAAATTTTACAAACAGGTGCTCCATCATGCCAGTGTTTCTCTATCCTCTCTGAAGTTCTGCAAATGCAGGTCATCATTGATAGCCAAGTAGGAATGGAATCATTTAGCACTGCCAATTGGCTGCTCTAGGTCATAGTCTGGCCCCACCTTTCTTCTTCACTGGGCTAGTATGTACTAGTATGTGATAGTATGTGCTAGTATGTGCATGTACAAGCTGGCACACTGCAGCTATGGTGAACTGATAAGTGGAAATTCTTTCCAGATAATGGTAGAACAAGAGGAAAAAAGCATGAATTCCCTGCACTATGAAATCATAAGAATCCTAACCTGTTATTTTTTTGAAGTAATTTTTTGGAGAAATCATCTTTCACTCTTTCAATGCACTGATTTTTTATTTAGTAGCATATGAGATCTATATAGAAAAGGGTAGTATATGTCAAAAGCCATTAATATTTTCAACTCAAATTAATTTAAACATAATAGAAAATATATTTAGTATTTTAACTTGAGAAAACAATCCATTTCAAGTTTACATTAATTATCTAAAATTTAAGCATTAATATGCTTGTATACATTCCATGCACAGATTGGAAATACCAATAATTAAAATAAAATGATGTATGTCTGAAAACAAAGTAACATTATTTTGTTAACTAAATGTTAATATGACATGTATAAAAATCACATAAAGTAATAAAATATTGATTTTTCTAAGGATTTCATCAGAGAGAATTCAATATGACATGGTTTATACTATGCATACAAACACATATATGTATATGTGTGTATACGTATGTTTGTGTGTGTATGTATATATATATATATATATATATATATATATATAAACAACTTAAGCCCTGAAGAAAAAAAATTTTTGAAAACGACATGTGAGATACGTAATTCAAATATTTTATAAATTGAGCATAATAAAATTCAGTTTTCAGAGTGAAATATCTAACAGACACCAATTTCTTTTCTTGTTTAGTCATGGTACATTTTGTTCTGTTCTCTTGCTTGTCATTGTCAAAATTTTATCCTAGTGAACAAATTGTGCACATGAAATTATCCAAACAAGTACATAAGAAAGGAGCTTTAAAATTTAAAATCGTTCTCTGGATTTTTAATTTAAATTCTTTTAAAAAAATCTATCTGAATTTAAACAGGTGATAGGTCTTGAGGAATTTGCTGACTTATTATTCATCAAAGCAATGTGATATTTTTACAATATCGGACAGTAAACTGCGAGTTAAAATACAGATAAACCACAAATGAACTAAGACCTCTGCAAAGAGGAACAGATAACATAGGTATTATGTACGTCAGGGCCATATCATTGAGAATGCATTTAGAATACTAATGAGAAATTTTTCAGCTACTGAAATAAGTTATAAAATAAATGCAAGAAAATGACTTTAAAATAATATTCTGGGCCAGTAAGTTGGTGCAGCTGGTAACAGCACATGTTGAAAAACTTGAACACCTGAATTTGATTCCTGAAATCAGTACGTTGAAAAGAGATATCCAATTCTCACACATTGTCTCCTTTCATGGCACATGTGTGTCAACACATATATTCACACAATGAATGAATAAATAAAAAGTTTCTTCTGCTATTACGTATAATGCAGAAGGGGTTGTTAAAATATGCAGAATTCAAGGAAAATAAATCTTTTTTAACCATTTAAAGTTGTGATATAAAATCATGTTGACAGTGGTGTTGTTTTACCTCATATAAACCCACAAAGCCAAATTTAAAATAATCATATTAAAGTCATATTTAATATGAAGTGTGTTTGAGCAATGGTAAAAATAAATGTGTTTCAATAAATTAATATTTTATAACATAATTTACACATAGATAATTTATTAGGGTATATATCACTGACAATTTTATGTTGCATCTGCTATGTGCTGACATGAAGTCATACTATATTAATTTAATTCCTGATAAAGAAATGCAAAATATTGATATGTGAGGCCAATGAGTCCTGGTTTCTACATTACATTCTGAGCTTTACTGGAGCCTTTATCTGCTTGACTCCCCATTCATTTGAGTTGAAGTACTCTTCTTTCTGAAGTCCTACACAAATATTTCAATATTTCTTGCTACTGATAGCAAGGGAACTTGCCCTGTGAGAAGCTTTATGACTGAAGGTTAAGGAAGACCCATTGATGTGTTTGAGTTATTATTCCAAATTTGGTGATAAGCATTTTGTTGCTTTAGTTACTGATTAATGAAATAAAAAAACCACTGTACTACCTCACAGGCATTCTGAGAGATCTGTGTCCTATATGGTTCTAGAGTACTACAATATAATACAGTGTGACAACCAATCAGGTTTTCGTATGCTTGTTTGCCAGCTATAAAACTCCCTCATCCTTGTGGATCTTTATGTTTAAACTATAAATTCTTTCAGGCATTTCATAATCCTTTTATTGGATAAGAAATGTCCCAATTTTCATACTGTTTCTTCAGTACACACACTATAACACAAGACTGCATTCATGAACCATTTCCAGGAAGACAAAAATATCTACTGCAGTATTAATTGGGTTGAATATTGGCAAACTAATACCACACAGGGAATTAAAAAGGAGAAAATATTTATCAACTTCATATTGCACATAGATAAATGAAGATATGTAGATTTTTTAAAAAAAATTCTATATGTCAAACTTCTATTATTGAATAAATACTTCTAATTTATTTTTTTAAAAATCTAGATATTACATATTTCACACAAAAGGCTTAAGTTTAGTTTAATTTAAATCAATGAATGATTCCTTTATTATATCATTTTGTGCCAAAATAGTCTGGCTTAATGAAGATATATTGATATTGTCATTTTTGACAATGTCAGAAGATAACGTGCATAATTTCCTTTAATTAAAAAATGTAGAATCAGTGTTCAGACAGGAAGTCTGGCTGCAAGGCGACACTAAGAGTCTATAGCTATTTTTATTTATAGCATTTATATCTAAATTCATAATCTTCAACAGCAAGATTGTGGTGTGTTGAACAAATGAATTACATGTCCATTATGTTTGTGAACTGAAATACACTCCCTTGCTGTTACTGTGTGCTGGAACATTTTTTAGCTTCACTTTGGTTGAATGAATTCAGCCCAGCAGTCAATCAGATCAATATCTTGAGGCTTTGATTTTCCTAAGATGTTAATAATACAGAGCTTAAAAGAAGGACATTCAGAAACAGGTGCCTGCATCTCTAGGAGTCTCTGAATAACAGAATCTAGGAGTCTTTGAATAACAGGTACATTCCTGTTTGATCGGTGTCTTAGAAAACAGGACACAGAAATTTTCTTTTAAACTAGCATTGAACAACTCTTTTAAAAATAATAAAATAGCTCGTGTTTCTTTCTAAACTTTACAAAAGGTACTTTTTACATTTTTATCTTATTATAGTACTATCTGTAGTTCAAGAAGCTCAGGAGATAAGAAAACTTCCTTCTATATAACCTCCAGCAGAGGTGTTACAATTCTGATGTTGGCTGCCCCTTTATCTGAAATAGAAACAGAAAATTCTTGAGAAACCAGAACAATTGTACATTTTCAAATTGGAATCAGTAACTGCAAATCATCTTTCTCCACATCAAATGTAAATATTTGCTTACGTAATAAATCGTTTGCTAATGCTGTTTGAGATTGTGTCAAAGACGGAGGGTATGCACTCCTGGCTCTGAGTGCTTTGGGTGGAATTTTAATGTAATACTAATGAGTAGAGGTTTAACGCTGAGCACATGTTCTACCTCTGAACTACATCTTCAGCTCTAGCTCTAGGTGCTAATAGACAACCTAACATTTTTAAATAGTACACGTCAAATTTTTTTCTTGAGGCAGTGGTGGTATAGGCCAGTAATCCCAGTACTTGGGAGGCAGAGGCAAGCAGATCTCAGTGAGTTTGAGACCACCCTGGTCTACAAAGCGAGTTACAGGACAGCCAGTAATGTTATATGGAGAAACCCTGTCTGGAAAGAAACAAACAAAAACATTTTGGTCATTAAGAACCATCTTCCTATGGTTTTATCATGAGGTTTCAGAAATGAAAGGAAAATAAAACACCTTGTGATCTTAGTCTGACCTATTATTATTAAAATTCAGGTGTTGCAGGAATGTTTTAGATAGGTTATAAAATGTGTCTATTACAAAGAGAATGTGCTGAATAGCAATGGTCTTGAGCAGTTTCCTGTGGGAGGCTACAGTGGTACCAAGATCTCGCTGGATTACTAGTGATCACATATCCAAACTGTATAAGCAGCCAGGGTGAGCACATTGACCCCAGCATCAATAGACAAGCATTTGCCTTCATCGCTTACATTTATTCTAGTGATGTGGTGATTATAACCCACACAGGGTTGTTACAAACATAATACATAACAAAACCAGTTTCAATGGTTTTTTGTTCCTAGAAACTATACTCTGCGTAATTCTAATTTTGAATTCTCACTAATGCTGTCAGCCTCTCCATTTGAATATTTAGCTGTTATTTTTTCCCCAATAACGATTTCTATTTAAGAAAGTTCTGATGCCTTTGACTTAAATTTTCGTTCATTTTCCTTTTACAATAGACAGAAACTTTGAATCATCTGAGGTTAAAGAGAAAATCTACAGGGACCACCTACCAAATTTCTTCACCCATCAGATCATAGCTATATCAGAAAGCTCATTTAACTTAACCTTTTATCTACAGTCATTCTAAAATTAATAAAAAACAATGAAAATAACTTAGATAATGATAGTAGAAATCTACTCAATTGTCGTTTAAATTCTTTCAAGAACAGAGTATTTGAGGAAATCACTGTGACTTTTGAATTGTTCAAAATTCCTGGCAAAATATAAAACACAGAATATAACTACACCTGTGTGAATGAAAGAGCGATCTTACTATGTGTGATTTAGCTGTTACAGTTGCTTGTAAGGTAGATTCTGCAGCATGCTCTATCTGTAAGCGTTTTCCAGGTCTCCAAACACAGTCATTGAGAAGCTCTGGGAAGGAATGTGTCTCTTCATTGCAACTGCTTTATATAGCTGCCTCATCCCAGTATGCTGGTTTTACTTCTTATAGATTTTGTATTGGAACAACATTGCATATGTCAAATATTTTGAGTTAGTAATGTATTAAATTAAAATGAGCACATTTTACCATAACAATAATGACTGCAACAATAATCAATAAGTTGAAATAAGTGAGGGGATCTCTTGTTTGCTCTCCAAGTACTCATCTCTGCTTTGAAGCTGATGTATACAGTTGTAAGTTCTATTAAACTAGTCAAAGATGTCTTTCAAGATGCTATTTTAAAAAATGTTATTATAAGAGAATAACAAAGTAGAAGAGGAAAATTCACCAATAGGAAATGATCTATTATTCTTGTTTTATTTGTTGTTATTGCTGTTTTATATATTATAAAGAATTACTATGGATATGTGCATATACATTTTACAAAGGTTAAAGAAAAATCATCACCAATAAGGAGCAACTGCTAGCTTAAAATAACTTTACAGTAGATTTTAAATCCTTTATGTTTCACAGGCAGTGTAGATTCTCCAAAGGCAACATGGTATATTACAAGATTACACACAAAAAGGAGAAATGGAATTTCTGCAAGAAGGCAGAATTTTATTTATAACAGTAAAACAATTTTTCTTAATTCACTTATCACAATTTGAAATTTATTATATAATATATCTGAGATTACTTGTGTCTTTTTATATGACATTTTTAAAATAATTGTCAATATTATACATTTATAAAGTCAGGCATGTAGTTTAAATGTAATTCCTTTGATTTTTCAGGAAAAGAAGTCTATAAATGATTTTCTCAAAGGTTACCTACAGTGAGGTAATCAGTCATTTGATCTTTGCAGTTCACTGGTATTTCTTCCCACATAGGAGTTTCAGCTTTTACATTTTTAAATCTAGAGAGTAAAAGGCAGTGAGGACGTTTTCCTAGTCATCGTAAGTTGCCTTAGGGCAGCCGAGGGCTGGGGTGGTTCATGGCAGAAACCTTAGCAGCTGACATTTTCAGAGTAATTATAGCTCAGGAGTTGGCTGCTTGGAAGAGCAAAATCGTGTCACATATGACACAGTCTATCTTTACTAATATTCTGTCACTTTTAAATGAGGCTCAAAGCTGCTGAGAAAGAGAAACAGAGTTGTAAAGTACATGAGAGTTTAAATACAGAAATCAGATAATTATTAAGAGATTACTTGAGAATTTGAAAATGGTATGTGTTCCACAAATGTAGTCCTCAAGATAAAGTTTAAGGGAAACAAGAAATCTCTGTTATTAATGCAAAGAACTAGCCTGGGTTTTTATGTCCAACTTAATCCAAGTTATGACCACAGTCCCTCACCAATACATAAATCTGCCTTGTAATATTTATTTTCTGGCTTCTAGGACAAGTGGCACAGACACAGGTCTCTTAGAAGCCTGGAGTATTTCACTACTAACTGGCTTATAAAAAGTACCACAGAACTGCATGTAAAAACAGGCTGTCTTTGGCTATAGAATATAAATTGAGCCATGAGAGATGTTTGGAAATATATGATGAGATGGCTCATCAGAAGAAGTCACATGAAAACAAAAGCAGAAATGAAAGCATGAATACAATGACAACTCAGTATCAGTGATGGAAAAATTCACACAAAAGAAAATGGAGACCAACAAGGATCTACTGCAGGGTAGGAAGTTGGGAAGGAAGGGATTTTGGATTTGAGAATGGGAAATGGGTTAGTTGGTGCTTCTGCTGAGATCTGTCTGTCACAAGGGAGATTCTGTTTCACCCTAAAAGCTCCTACTGTGTTATTTAATTGTTGAATTCATCACCAAACAGGATCTGGACCTTAGCCTCAGAGCCTCAAAAGTTCGATTCTGACAGCAGAAAATATAAGTTAAAGTGATGGTAAAGAATTTTACTAGGTGAGCCTGGAATGGAGAAAGGGAATTTTTTTTCACCCTGTACTGTTATAGAATGATAGAGAAATCATGGGCATGATCTTCCTCCTTCCTGAATAGTTACAAAAGTTCCTTTCCTTTTTCTTATTTCAGATTCTTCTTGATAAAACCTTCCTTTAAGTGTGTGTTACAATATTCCCACATATTACCTTATCTGTGAAGGCATCACATGATCTCCCTCTAATATGACTGTCCATGAGACTAGTCTGTTACATGGATATTGCTGTCTTTCCCACCAAGAATGACTCTATTCACAAGTTTTTGGAGAAGTAACAATAGTTACTACTACATGAAGTCCTATTTCATGAAAAATTTAGAATGTTTAAAGATTTGAAAAGGGAATAAAAGTATGGAATTGGTGTATAAAGTAGTGCAGTTATGCATCCAGATATGCAGACGGAGATAGCCTGAAAACCTAAATGTCGCCAGTGAGATCGACTTGAGCAACAGATAATGAGGGTGTGAGACATGGAAGAGGAAAGTCTGGACTTCAATGCACATCTGAGACAGTCTTAAATTCCAAGTGCTTTTATCAAGAACAGATCACTGAAAAGAGAACAAGCAATACACATTTGAGAGGAAATTTCCTGGAATTTCAAAGGCATTGGGAAAAAGTATTTACCCAACATTGAGTTAATGAAAGTCATTACATTGTATTATTCACCTCTGCAATGATGTGAACCACAATCATGACGACAATAGATAACTATTCTAAATATTGCATTTGATATATATTTTTGTTTTCATAACATTTTGATGGTACAGGAAAACAAGGGTAATACCTTTTCTACACTTTAGAGTTTATATACACTTAATTATTATAAAATCTTAAAATTTAACTTTAAATTTACATAATAATAATCATTCTATAATTAATAGTTGCTTTTTTCTTCTCTTTTGCTCTTTTTGTTTTTGTTCTTTTGTTTTTTGAGAGAGAGTTTCTCTGTGTATCTGTCTTGGCTTTCCTGTCCTGGCTGTCCTGGCTGTTCTGGCTGTCCTGGCTTTCCTGGCTGTCTTGGCCTTCCTGACTGTCCTGGAATCTTATCTGTAGACCTGACTATCCTAGAACTCACAGAGATTCGCCTGCCTCTGTCTCCCAAGTACTGGTATTAAAGGCATACACCACCACTGCCGGTGATTATTAGATTTTTTATGGAACATTCTTTTGCTGTCTGTGTAATTTAATCATTCATTCTTGAGTAAATATTGAGGCTTTGTTCTGCTTTGCATGGTGTGGATGTGTACTGATATTTAACTAGCACACTGAGCCAAACTGACATATTTTATTTAGCCATGTCAATCAAACAGAAAATAAAAAGACAAACATTTAAGTAAAAAAATTATTTTGTTGCTTTATTGCTTAATGAATAAAGCTGTTTCGGCTAGTGGCTTAGCAGAATAGAGCTATGTATAAAAACTAAACTGTATGCTGGGAGAAAGAAGGTGGAGTCAGTGAGAAGCCATGTAACTGCTACAGGAGACAGACACTCTGAAGGAGCTCAGTGGAACTTTGCTGGTAGGCTACGGGCTGATGGTGATGGACAGATTAATGGAGATGGGTTAGTTTAGGATATAAGAGCTAGCAAGAAAATATGCTTACTTAAGCTATTGGCCAAACAGTATTGCAAATAATATAGTTTCTGAATGATTATTTCAGGTTGGAGCAGCCAGGAACAAATGAACAGTATCGGGCAAAAATATGTCTTATACATACATAATTTATGCCCATTTTATCATCAATCTAAAATAGAATAATAGAATTTTTAATTGATTAGCTACAGGTAGTATCACTATGACTGCATTCTTATTTAATAAATGAAGTCTCGTCGGGCGGTGGTGTCCCATGCCTTTAAATCCCAGCACTCGGGAGGCAGAGGCAGGCGGATCTCTGTGAGTTCGAGACCAACCTGGTCTACAAGAGCTAGTTCCAGGACAGGCTCCAAAGCCACAGAGAAACCCTGTCTCGAAAAAAAAACAAAAACAAACAAATATAAATAAATAAATAAATAAATGAAGTCTCGGTATGTATATATATATATATATATATATATTCACAGAGTTACAACACAAAGAACTTTATTCATCAAATATAAATCACAAATATTGCTGCATAGTCCAACCTCAACAACAAAATTAAGAACCAAAGATTATGTTTAATTATAGAATCCATAAATTGCACAATACCTTAACATTTGTGGGTGCTACTTTTCAAACAAAAATAAAATCTTAATTTGGAAGTTTACAGTGAAATTCTGGAGATACCTGGAGTTCATTGAAGAGCATACAAGTAAAGAAATCAGGAGTAGGGACCTTATACTAGATAAGCCATGGTCACGGCTAGTTAATTTTAAGTAAAGGAGCTTTCCAAGAGTGTTTTATCTTGGTCCTGGGTGAGGTTTTTAAGCTTTACTCTACTTATCTTGCCTAGGGTAGCAAACACACAGGAGAGGAACATCAGCCTGATTTTGTCTCATTTGGGCTTGCTACCAAGTGATACCTATTACTCTGCATACTCTATACCTTGGAGCCGGCAGCACACAAAATCAAGGGCACTCTTTCCAAGAATAAACAGGAACCTCTTGGCAACAGAAGTCAAGCGGCATTCACCTAGTAGGAACAAAGCAACTCTGAAATTAGATTTCAAATCTTATTGAATGACCACTGGCAGTCCTCAAGTACATTAAAATTTGGTGCCTTGTGTACATGTAAAGAGAAGTCTTTTTCAACATGTACTTCATTCATGAAAGATAATACAGATGGCTTCTATCTTTATTGTGAAATTGTTATCTACGTTAAACATTTCCATCCCCACTGGAAATACCATAATGCCTTTTTTTTCAAAGTTTTACTTTGAAATGTAGTTAAAGCTAAAGAAAACCTTTCAATTCCAAAATAAATGGTTTAAATGAGCGATACAGTAAAAAGCAAAGTTTAACAAACTTGTGAAAACAAAATGAGTTTAAAATTTTCAAAGGCAAATACTGCCAAATGAGTTAATCTGTGTAAAAGTCAGCCTGGCATAGCATTCAAATTTCAGTGTGGAGAATGACTTCACACACATAAATTCCTTAAGCATAGAAATTCATTAAAACTCTAAGGCACAAAATCAAATACAAGATATTATTGTTCATGTCAAAGGAAAGGTTCTCATGTGTTCTCAGGTTAATGCTGTGGCTACAATGTTCCTGAAAAAATCTGTCCCAGGGGAAGTTCAATTTAGATGAAGCTTGCAGCCTCAGGGACATTTGAGAAAATCGATGTTACTAAGGGCACCTCAGACAGCATTTTAGGGAGAGAAGGAGGTTGCATATAATTTCATATTATAATATAAGTCACGAAAATATAAAAAAATAATCCATCTTCTCAAACAGGTTCTCTAGGAACTGCCAGAGGATCAGTGAGTGCACCTTTCTAAGTGCCCTGCACACAGACACTATGTCACTATTTTGAAATTTGTAGAGGGTCTGGTAGAAAAATAATTATTATTTATTATTAAGGAAATATTGAATTACTATTTTAAGATCCGTATCTTTTTTTCCACACATAGGAAAACAGTGTCTAGTAATGGTATATGTATTTGGAAACAGTATTATTAATACGGTGCATTTAAGTTTCTATACTTATATGTGCATGTGTTTGTGAGAGAGAAACAGAGTATGCATGTATGTTCTATAAAATAAGATTTTTCTCTTAACTAAGGATCACAAACTTTCAGAATTATTTGGAATATTTGCCATAAATGTTTGAATTTAACATGAGCTATACTGTAATCTTTATAAGAAAATATTTATGTTACCATATCTTTCATGTAAATTGTTAGTAAAAATGTGACATTTCATGAGTTTGGTGTTTTTAAATTTCAGTTAGAATGAAATAAGTGAATATTTCCATTTTAACTTTTTCTGTATTTTTGTAGGTACAGTGGCTACTTAATGGAGAAGCATGTTCCATGATTTAACATACTTACTGTCTGAAAAAAATCCACATGGCAATAATACTAAAAATAAATGTAGAGAAGAAAGCTATGTCTATTGCATTTGTATTTATTGAGTGTGTATATATTGTGCATGTGGCTATGGCACACAAGTGGAAGTCAGAAGATAATTTCCTTTGTAGAGGTATCAATTGTCTCCTTCCATGTAAGAATTGAGGATCAAACCATCTCATCATATCACAAATTATGAAAAGTACATAACTGTAAGCATAATCTCTTTTAGTTCTCATGTGTTTGTAGTGCCTGAATGTATGTTGCATCCTGGCAGGAGAGACAGCTGTGTGCATGTGGAGGACAGAGGTCTACATCAGGTATCTTTATTGATTCCTAACATTTTTGAAACTGTGTCTCTCAATGGACCTAAAGCTTCCCTGTTTGGCTAGCTTGGTGAGCCAGCAAGCCCCAGGAATCTTCCTGAGCCTGCTTCCTAGGAACTGTCATCACATGTTTGCGATGCTGGCGTGTTCTTGCACATGCTGAGGTTCTAAAGCAGATGCTCATACTCATGTGGCCAGCACTTTACCAAACAATCCATCTCATCTCTGCATTTCATTTTGTCAACATCTAACCTCATCCCCAACAAAAGTGCTATTAAATGTGGAAAACAGAAAACTGAATGATCCATGATAGACAGAGGCTGTTGAATTTATCCATACATCCCCACCCAACATGAAATACACTCAAATTATAAAATATGTATGATGATTACATAGATAATAATTTTCAGATTTGGGGTATTTAAATGAAGTCATTAATTCCCTTATCTTTTTCTTTTGTTCACACTTTTAAAATGTTCTGGAAGTGAAACATTTTTTTTTTTTTAGTAAGAACAACAACAACAGAAAAAGGTTGCAAGGGTAATATTTGTAAGTTGGCTACACTTAGAACAGCCCTGATGGTTTCCTGAAAATATGAAGGCAACATTTGCTACAAGAATACATGCCGATTGCATTCTGTCTTAGTTTTACAGATATCTTTGCCATCTCAAATATTTGAACAGCACTATCATTGCAGAAAATCACTAATAATGTGTCAGTGGTATGCTGTTCCAAATAGAATAACCCTATGGAAATAAACACTAAGGTTTGAAGAATATTGATGTATAGTTACAGGCTTTTATAAGATGAGTGAATGATAAACAATGAGATGCTTTTTCCCACTGCAAGATAAATAGATCGACTCAAGTGTTATCACTGTCTCTTTTTTAATGTCTTTTATAAAGACATTAAAATCTGTAGAAAATTTCAAATTAGTATCAGCATTTCAATCAAACCGACAAGAAAATATTCAGTGGGAACATTCAAAAGATAAAACAACAACAAAACAAAACCATTAGTTACCTGTCATAATTCATTTAAAATTATAAACTATTAATAAATAAAAATATATAGGAGCTTTAAAGACAAGGCTCAAATATCACCAGTCCTGAAGAAGTCGATTAAATGTTTTGAAGCTCAGTTTCATTTAACGTATTTTTGCTCTAAGTGGGTTTTTTTTTAATATGATTCTACTAAACAAACTTCAAATTACCCAATTGAAACTTGGGTAGAGTACTTAAATAGAGTCTTTTCTAGGGATCACAGACAAATGGCCAGCAAGTATAGAAAATTCACTAAACATTGAAAAAGTACAAATTAAAGCCACAAGGAGGAATCACTCCAAATGAATTAGCAGATCTATTTTACTGTGGATGTAAAGCAATTGATACCAGTTGTAATATGAGGGCCCTGCTTGTTGGGTTTTCTGTTCTGCCCAGTACCCCACAGCAGGCAAGCCCCAAAGAAAATCACACAGAGAGTCTACATTAGATTATTAACTGATTGGCCCATTATCTCAGGCTTCTTACTAGCTATTATAACTTATATTAACCCATCTATGTTAGCCACATGGCTCAGTACCTTTTCTCAGCTGGGCAGCTTACATTGTTGCCTCCTTGGTGGTCTGCGCAGGAATGTCAAGGGAGCTTCCTGCTTCGCAGACATTCTCCTCGCCCTGACTCTACTTCCTGTCTGNTGGCCCATTATCTCAGGCTTCTTACTAGCTATTATAACTTATTTTAACCCATCTATGTTAGCCACATGGCTCGGTACCTTTTCTCAGCTGGGCAGCTTACATTGTTGCCTCCTTGGTGGTCTGCACAGGAATGCCAGGGAAGCTTCCTGCTTCCCAGACTTTCTCCTCGCCCTGCCTCTAATTCCTGTCTGGTTAACCCACCCACACTTCCTACCTGGCCAATCAGCATTTATTTAAAACATGATTGACTGAACAAACAATTCTCCTGCACCAATCATTAGCATTTTTGTTGGAAATGAAAAACAATGCATCCACTGTGATAAGCAGTATGTTACTTCCTTAAAAAAAATTCAAAATGAGGCTCAGTGTACCAAGACACCTGCCTCTAAACCAGAGATTTCTCCCTGGAAAAATGTGCTATAAAAGATTCCCAGAAGCTGTTCTTAACCCCAACACCCCCCCCACACACACACACATGTACCATGGCTTGCTAGTGCATACAGTCACATCAGTAAATGCAAATAAAAAATAGGAAATTCAAGCACCACATAATACAGACTTCCTCTTGTGGGCACATGCATAAGTAGAATTTTGATGTATTTGCTTTTCATAATTATGGCAAGAGTAGTTTTTATTTCTTAGGCACAGTTAGATTCACATAAACTTCTGGATGAATAACAAGAGTGTGTGTGAAAAACAGGATATTAATTCAAACCAGAGATGGGTAGATATCTCAGTCAGTAAAGTCTCTGCCATGCAAGCATGAACATTTGAGTTCAGGTCCCAAAACCTTTGTTCAAGGCTATATGTGATGGCATAAACTATAATCCCAGCACTGGAGACAGGAGGATCTCTAAATCTTACTGACCAGCAACTCTTGCCATGTTGCTAAAGACTCTGAGTCAAAAACTAGCTGGAAGGAATATGAAAAGAACACCCAATGTTAGCTTTTGTCCACCACATTCACATACATGTAAGTGCTCATGCAATCCCACAAACAAGTGTACACATGGAGTGCGAAATTGTACACACACAAGTGTGAACTTGTACATACACACTAATCCACAAAATAAACCCTGTAGCATGCCACATCATATTTAAGCCTTAAGGAGATCATGTTAAGTGGAATTAACCAGTTACAGCAAAACACTTCTGGCATTATTCCATTTGCATGAAATATGTAGTAAATTTAATAAAACAGAAAATAGGATGGTGGCTGCAAGGGGTTGGAGGCTGGTAAGATGGAAAGTTCTTCACTGGTTGTATAATTTGTGGTTTCAAATTATGTGTACCAAAATGAAAATACACCACTTAAATTCTATAACAGCTAACATTATCAATGTTTTACTTTTAACCACAACTAATATTGAAATACAATGTGTATACAAAACATATTATATGTCTCCAAACTCCAAACAGGTAAAATACTTTATTCTAGGAAAGGAAGCATTATTACTCACTGCTTAAGGACAAGAACTTTGGGTTTCAAATGCCAGTACAAGTCTAAGACTTTAAGTGATGTGATATTTTTGCAGATTCAGGATGATGTGAACCATCATAGATGGAGTCATTAGAACTATTCCATCTTTGCAGGGAATCACAGCACACACAGCATGCATGATACTGTATTTTGTCCTGGGCAGTGGCACTAAGCCATGGCTCTCGATCAGTCATGCATGAGATACCAAGGAAAGACAGTGAATTCTCTTCAGTGAACAAAATTACTTAGGCTCTGACTTACAGTAGAATTTGTGTGCATACACATTTTGATATACCACATTTGTGATTTGTCATAGTTTTATCAGAATTTTACTCCATCTATATCTGGGAATTATCAATATTGGAGATAAACTTCACTGAGGCTAACTGGTTATGATTCTTTGTACCTCATTTATTGACCTATTCAATGGGAATATAATTGCACATGTGCACAAATGCAATTTGTTTATTGGGAAACTGTTATCAGTAAAGATACGTGATATCAAGACAGGCAAATGAGAAATTATGTTTTTACTTCAACCTGAAGTAATATTTTTCGGGTTTTCAAAGTGTCTTCTAATGTGCTCTTATCTTCCATCTTATCATTTCAAGTAGAAAAATAAAGTATCTTATCTTCTAATGTGCTCTTATCTTTCATCTTATCATTTCAAGTAGAAAAATAAAGCACACACAATGAACAACTCATTTGTGATAAGAACACTATCAATTTCTAGCCAACAGAGAATCTGGCCTTATTTTCTTATATTTTTAGTAATTACCTCTTCTGATATTTTGAATAAGCACACTGTCATCACTTTACTTGACCAAGGGAAATAAAACTCTGAGTACTCTATTTACATGTTAAATGCAGAAATCTGTGCATTTATTTGAAATAATTTGATTATACTGACAGTCAGTACTTTTATTAAAATATTTTTCTGGAACTGGCCTCACTTTTTACCCCAAATCTGATGAACTACAATAACCTCCTCACCTCTGAGTACAAATATGAGTCTTCATTTGTTCTATGGATTCTGAGCCTGAAGCTTCACTAGCATATCTATTCATTGATAAAGTTTCTTTTGCACTGTTTTAGAGTGAGAGACTACTTGTCAATAATTATTGATGATTCACAGACATATTTCAGACATGTTACCCAATAAGATGTATCTGTAAAATCTTCCCAGAAAACAAGCTAAGTAATGTCAACTATAGGAAAGTAAGCTTTGCCATCAGCCTCCTTGTAACTTCCTGCAGCATACTTTTCATTGATTCTGACCATCAGCAGTTTCTCTTTGAACTAACATTTAACCATTCAGATTCCTAGACAGACACATATAAGGCATCTCAGCTGTGCCCTAAGCAGGGCTTCGTTGCCTGTTCTTCATGGCTAAAGGAATAGAGATATGATATAGTACTATGATAGAAGTACTGAAAGCAACACAAATAGCTTACAAGTAACGATAAAACTCATAGTATCAGTTGGTGCAGGAGTGAATATTGAAAATGTACTCAAGAGGGATCTACAATGGTATTATTAGAGAATGGCCAAATGCAATAGTCACCAACCCCCACCAGATATTGCAACCATTTTCTTAATGTTAGTTATTCTTTCTTCAGTGGGGATTAAACTTCACAGTTACTTTGTTATCTAAATTTTGCCATGTAAATACATTCAAGTTAATGCTATACAAGCAGAAGTCATGCCTGAGCACTCTCAGGTCAACACATGAATGAGTTTCTTTTCTTGTAACTTTCATGAACAGTTGCTAGACAAAAATCTCCCATTTATGGAGGTCACTGCTTCAGAAAGCAACTCTGAAATCTCTGGACTGAATGGACAATCCTTGTGTAGTCAGACAGGGAACTGGCTGATAAAAGACAGCACAGTTACAAGAGGCAATACTTAAAGGCTTTCCAAATGACAATGTACAATTAAATACAATACACACTGAGTGTAATAGTCTATTCTTTGATGTAATCTGTAAGAATTTACTGTTGCAATGCAAGGCACATTGTAGACTGGGTTAGAGACTCTAACCTTGAACAATGAGAACTTCATAGTCCAACAACCTACACAAATCTACAAAATAGAAACTGTTGAGAGAAGAAAGATTAAAAGGTTTTCACAAATGAGAAAAGACATCTAAGGAATCCAAAAGCTTGAGGAGTTGGATAGTATGTACAAAAGATTCAAAGCTCTTCTTTCAAAAGTAAGTACATAAAATAAAATAAATTTGTGAACAGATCATAAAACCATAAAAGTGAAAATTGAATAAGGACATAAAATGTCATGTTGAATTTGACTCCTGAGATCTAAAAGTATTCAACCCATAATCTTACAGTAAGCCTTCTAGTGGAATAAAATGCTCCTTTTGAATATGTAACTTTATAAGTTTGAGGATCTGGTGCCAAAGAAATTTAATTCCTGTAAGAAGAGTATACTGTGATCACATGGGTAACAACAAATGAGATCATCTCATAACAAGAAGTAAGGAAAAGAATTAAAATGCTGAAATCATCTGGTTATAGGCTTTCTATTGACAATGTCATACAAAATATACATAATGTTTATGGGGTATATGCCTAGATCTATACTCCATATGATGATCTTGATTTTCATATTGTTTTCTGTACCTGTTCAAAGATATATACACATTTAAAGTGTTTCATTTTGTAGATATTTTCATATATAACAATATTTGTTACAATATAAACTTATGTATATAATATATATGCATACATATAATATATGAAATATACAAGGAGAATTAATATCATATAGTTAATTTTGAAAGAATTCCCTAGAAGTTATAACAGAGGAAAGCATATATTTTTGCTTCACAATGACTTCCATTAGGATGAGTTCATAAGAGAGATTGACTAAAAGGTTGCCAGCAAAACAGACTTTCTCAGCAGAGTTGCTTACATGATGCAAGGATTACTAAACCAGCAAGCCAAATAACGTTCTCTGGCCTGCTTTCTTTATCCTGTGATACTTGACATGAGAAACATCAACGATAAATCCATCCTGGTGGGTCCACAGTGATGTGGGGAGAAAGTGAAGACATAGGAATGTGGAGGGTTAACATGACCAAATTAGGACTCACAGGACTGGAGTCATGATGATGAAACATGTGAGTCCTTACTGCCCTGGTGATTCATTGGCCCCAGAGTAGTCATGATGCTTTATTGTTTCTTTTAAGAAGTATAATGATTTTCTGAAGATCAGATCTCTTTGTGATTTAAACAATATGAATGCCAGTCTCATACTAATATGGCTTCACTCTATAGCCCTCCTCCTACTCTGACTTGAAAATGTGTACCTAATAGTGAAAGGACTCCTAAGAACTAAACAGTGATATATATTCAAAGTAAAATAAAGCAAAGAAAGCACTGAGGAAAGCATAAGCAGTTAACAGATTTCTCAAGGAAAAGCTGTTTTTCACTATAAAAATTATAAGAAATGGGGTACAAGAAGTATAACTTAGTAGCATAGCATAAGCTTAAATATGTGGGGACCTGGGTTCAATATCTGGAATGCAGTTCATAGATATTCAGATGCACATAGTCACGCACACACCATTCACACAGATATGTATGTTTACAGACTCAGACACATAATTATCATTGCAGTTACAATGTTTCATAGAAATATTGAATATCAACATTGCATATGTGTTGGACATATATTGTGGTGGTTTGAATGAAAATGGCTCCTATATCTGCATGGGACCAACCTAGGCCCTCTGCATGTGTGTGACAATTGTGTATCTGGTCTATTAAGAAAACACTAACAGTGAGAGCAGGACCTCTCCCTGACACTGGTCTCCAAGGTGGATTATCTGCTTCAGCATAAGGGGAGAATCTCAATCCTACTTTAACTTGATGTGCCATGCTCGTGCCAGTTCATGGGGGCCCTGTCCCTTCCTAATGGAGGTGGAGAGGAGTAGACGAGGAAGGGAATAGATGGAAAAGGGGGCGGGACAGGAGGAGAGTAGAAAGGGGAAGCTGGTTGGTATATAAAAAAAATGAAAAAAATATTATTTAAATAAAAATTTTAAAAATTGGCTCCTATGGGATCGTATATTAAAATCTTATTCTCCCACTGATGGAACTATTTTCAAAGACTAGGAGATGAAGCCATATTACTGTATGTCGGTTTTGAGGTTTCAAAAGTCAAACTACTCCCAGTAAGCTCTCTCCATGCTTCCTGCTTATAGATCAAGATGTAAGGTCTCAGATACTGTACCAATACCATGGCCCCTCCCATCATGATGGCCATGGACTTGAACCCTCTGGAATCATGAGCTAAACATTTTTTTTAAGTTGTCTTTGTCATGATGTCTTTCACAACATCAGGAAAAAAGCTAATACATTTGGTACTGAGAATGTGCTAATGAACAATGATTAAACATTAACTATGCTATTTTATTCGCATTATGAACTATTTCTAATTGCTCATTAATTATATTTGGGTTATATACTGTTGAAAGGAAAAATGGTAAAATTCAGCTACTAACCACAAAGTAGTACCAAGGAAGATCCCTCCTGTATGCTAAGATTATGTTAGATACTAAAGATCACAATAGGCATGCATCACTAACCTTAAAGTCACAGACAATTGAAAGAACCTTTTTGTAATTTCCTCATGAAAAAGAATAAAATAAGTTTAACTGATTGCAGTTAAACTGATTGCAGTGGTTTGAAAGGCAATGTCCTCCCTAAAGGAGTGACACAATTAGGAGATGTGGCTTTGTTGAAGTGGATGTGGCCTTGTTGGTGGAAATGTGTCACTGTGGAGTGAACTTTGAGGTTTCCTATGCTCAATTTATTCCCAATGAAGACTCAGATAGCTTCTGATGCCTGCAGATCAAGAAGTAGAACTCTCAGCTCCTTTTCAAACACCATGTCTACCTACATTCTACCGGCTATGAGGATAAGTGAACCTCTGAACTCTAAGCCAGCCCCAATTAAATGTTTTCCTTATTAAGAATTGTTGTGGTCATGGTGTTTCTTCACAGCAATAAAAACCCAAACCAAGACAGTGATGGAGGACTAAGAGTACACATACAACCCAATTGTTTTATTGATTTTCTAACAGAAGACAATACTACAACAACCAGAACACTGAGCCTTAGGAGCCCCTGATCTTCCATATCCCAGAAAAGATACAATATTATGAACATCATCTCTCCAATGATTCCTACAGTCAATAAGCTCAATTCAGATTTTTTAAAAGTGAGGTAAAAGAAAAATAAAAATAAGGAAGGTTACTCTTCTAAAACCCTAGTCAGCCATTTTATTTTTACAAAGTAAAATTATCAGAAGCAAATCTCAGAGAAGCATGAGTCCTTTGGACTAAAGCCTAGGTGTCACATAGAAAAAAAAATGCTTTACTCTGTGAGTTACATTTTCAGAGTTTTGTACAAGTCCTTTAGTTGTAGGCTAAATTTTGAATTTAAATAGTTTTGTTATTTGAGTTGAACATTAAGTTTACTTAAGTAGAATTTAGACCAAAATTTGATTGTGGATTTCACAACAATAATGGTAATCATTTCTTGTAGCAGTTAAAAATTAGGTACAGATAGCGTTTTAAACATAAATCTAATCTACACATTTTTTGTGTTGTAGTTTAAAGGTATAACCTTGATTTTCTTATATGGTGGACTGAAATTATCATAACCATACAAACTCCTTTTCCTATGCTTTTACCGGGCTCCATCCAATGAACAGCACTTGGAATTCTCTCATATTTTGTCTGTATTGTCACTCTTGACTAGTACTTTAGTGAAATCAGTAATATACAGGGTTGATGATGGCATTGTACCATATGATACTGAGTTCTTCATTGGTTTGCAAATTCTTTACTCATTTATTACATAGAAAGGGGAGTATTTTAACGGAACTCATGATCATAAAATTTATAACATGTAACATATGAGCCATTTGAGTTAATGACTCAGTTTCCTCTTAATTATCTCAACATATATGTAAGGATGAAATAGGATATCATTTGTGCTCCTGCTCTTGAACAAATAATGATACTCCCCAAATTCTTCCACCTATGAAATTTGTGTGATTAATATCACCACCTAACAGAGCTTGATAAAACCCAAAATGTATGCAACCAGTATGTCTATGAAACACACTCTATGTTGAGATGAGAGTGTTGGGATTTTATGATTTGGAACTTCATTTTTAAATTTTAATTAACTTCAATTTTCACCCATCTCTTGCCTTAATGTGTGTGTGCTAGAGACTGAACTCAGGTCTTACTTAGACATGCACTATACCCTAGCCAGTATCTCATTTTAAATTCATGTAAGTATACTTTGAATATATTATGTTGGTTCTAGATAGTAATTTTTAAAGTTCTTGACTTCTACAATCATAGGTAAATTTAAACTGTAATTTTCTTCTTAAAACATAGGAATTAAAAACTCTGCTAGAATTTTATTTTACTTACCAAGTGATCCTTAAAGGATTAAAAGTTTCCAATGTAATAAATTGCATTTATATAGAAAGGCCAGAAATATAACAGAATAAAAGGCATCATGAAAATTAATACTATAGAATAGTCAAAAATATTTGAAATTTCTCCTTTATTAATATTCATCTTTAGCTTTCCTTTGATTTCATTAATTTCCTTGATTTTTACTGAGAAAATTGTTACTAGAGATTTTCTGTTCTTCATCTTTAAAGCTTCACCACAGCAAATGTTTACATATATATTAAATTAAATATGTAAAAAAAGAAATGATAGTTTATGGGTATTTCATTATAATTACATATACACTAATGTTTTGAAATATAAGTCAAAGGAAAACACAGTTGATCTTTCAAGGGGTAACTTGTAAATTGATATTAACTTTACAAAAAGAATGTAAGAATTAATTCCAGTATCAATTATCCTGGAGAATTAATTATGGTGAAGAATTATGTTTTTCAAATGATGTCAATTATCTTTTTATAAAACATTCATGGGAAGAATTTGCTGACATAAAACTGGTTTTATGAGAAGAGGCTCAGATGCCCTTGTCTGTTTCCTCTTCTCTACTCTGAGTACAGATCTGATCATTTCAGGTAGAAAACTCAAGCAGAACATTAGAGACAGACACTGCAACACAATAAGTTCGCATTTCAAACAATGCCTCATAACCATGTGCTTCCCCCAGAAGTGAGTCTAATTGTCACCCTGTTTGTGCTAGTAAGAACGGAAAGGAATGATTTACCCCAAAAGAGGGAGGAAGACGCCAGGTGGTGTGAACAAGCTTGTACACGATGCGCCCGAGGGCTGAATTGAATCGCATCAGTTCTCATTTCACCATTATCAGGGAGCAACAGGTATTTAAAGGTGAAATTTAGTCAACAGTTTTTTTTATATCCCTGCCTGCATTTAGTTGTCCTCATAAAATGAAATTGTCTTCTTATCATGGCTCATGGCTACTTTAAAAACAAAACTTAAGCTTTAAATACATACATACATTCATACATACATGCATTTATATTGGTCACATCTTATTGATTGCATATGTGAAATGTATATTTAGTATATATCAGAAAACCCTCTACTTGACCTAACATTTTTGATAAACCTTTTCAGTGAGAGCACATAGAAACTCCTGAGAGTGACACAGTGGACACACTCTGTGTCCATCGAGTCCTACCATATTTACTTTTTTATCATAAGAAACTCAGCTTGCCGCAGCTCAAATGCTCCATACTGTCCAAAAGTCAACTGCTTTCTCTTAATAGTGAAGTTATTTAACTAAAACCAGAGAACTCTTGGGCACTCAGAATATAAAGTGCGTTAGAAGGGCCTAAATTTCATTTTAAAATATGGTAGTTATTCAATAAATGTATGTCAATATTGTCAGATCTGTTTAAACACTGCCACGATTTTCAAAATTTCTTTCCTCAAGTGAGGGCATGATAAATTGCAGTTCTCTGCTGATACGAAATATAACTGCTTGCTTCCTTCTGATTCTGCTTCATATTAGCATCAGCTTAAAGCAGTTAGCCAAGAATTCTGCATTTACAAGAGTAAAGAACACTCATTTAGCAAAAGTAATGATGCTCACATTTCATTCATGAAGCAAAACTGAAACCTGCAACAAGAATGAACACAGTCACTTTCCATGCCGTATATCCGTGCTGTGTATCATCTAGATTTACATTTAAACTTCAGAATCTCTTTGTGAGATTTCCCTTGCCAATTTCTTTATGGGGAAGTGGTAGAAGAAGAGAATGATGTGTCCAGGATGAGAATTAGCCCAAGCCTCTATTTGTTTTCCTTATCATAGGATCTGAGCTAATAGAAGTTAACTCACAGATTAGGAAAGGAAGCATTGACGATTGACTCAGAGAGGCACTCTCCCAAAAGTCATTAAATGGCTAGACAAGGAATATGAATCAGTCTGCCAATCCTTAAACCCGTGGGTTTTACAGGGTGGGCTAGGGATGGGACTCAGTGGTCAGGGCATCAACAAAGTTTAAGGCTCTGGGCACAGCACAGCATCAAGTATTCTCATAGGACTCCATTCAGACTAGGTTGGGGTGACTAGTGTATTCTCTTGTCCATTGGCTCCACATGAACAAATGTGAGAGTCTCTTAATCTAGTAGCTTTGAAAGAGCTCTTTAGAAAACTCCCAAGGGATTCTAACGTTTTAACCCTTTCATTGCAGCTCACATTGCTTCCTATAACATCGAGTGCAAGACAAAAGTGTTCCAGGGTACGTGCCTACAGAAACAAAATCTGGTGGACAATTTATGTAACCAGCAGCAGTTCAACTTCTGCGGACTGATGCTGCCAAACAACCTCCCACCCTCAGAGAGCAGGCATTTATAAATGTTACATCTTTGTACCGCCTCCCTCAAATTCCTTAATGGACCATTAGTAAGTAGATCGATCCTAGTTACTTTATAGCCAGGCAAGGAGGAGGCACCTCTGTTCTGTTTACTAGTGCCAGAAACACAATTCAAAAGTTGAGAAGGTCGAAGCAGCTACTTTGCAAACCTTTGTTTGGGGGGCGGGGGGCGAAAGATTGGGATGTCCAGGCGTGGAAAGGAAGAAGAGAAAGAACCTAGCGTGACCTAACTCAGATATATATGTAATAAGCAAATTCCGACTTAAGCTATCTGGTAGGGAATGTGGACTGCTAAGTTCTCCAGTGACACTGTCAAGCTTTTTCACCCCACCTCCGCCTTTCCTTAGAAAACCGAGCCCCTTCCCCACCGCTGGCAGCAAGGACAAATGCCAGCCCTGAAGCTAAATGCGCGTGACTGCGAATGGGTGCGCATCACTTACGTCTCGGAATTTGTTCCACTGTCCGACTTCCTTGTCATACTGAGAGATTGTGGTGAGCCATTGTTTTTCATCCAGAAAATTACCGCCGTCCGACCGCCCCCCGGCCGCAGCCACCACCGCGGCAGCTGCAAGAGTCTGGCTGCACCAAGCCGCTGCACACACACACAATAAGGCTGACACCTTGAGCATCTGGGAAGGAGACACAACCAGGAGTAGGGAGCGGTGTCAGATACCGGGTGCGAAGATGGGGGCGCCCCTGGAAGGCATGCATCAGCGAGGACGGGTTGGAGAAAAGGGGAAACGAGCAGGGACAGGGGTGTCCCCTTCCAGGAGGCTTCACCCCCAAACCAGGGCACTCACACACACGCAGACCCAAGGGAGAAGAAGAAAGGGTCTAGGGAGGAAGCCCCAAGCAGCAAGAGTCCCAGCGGCCAGATAAAACGCTTGCCGGCCCATCACCTTGTTGAGAGCGGGCACGGAGCTCGTAGCTCCTGATGGAAACGCAGCCTGGCTCTGGCAACTCGCTTCTTTCTGGAGCTGCTGCACGCACCGCCCGTCTCAGCCGTCCACTCAGCTCCCTGAGCCCAGCGCTCCCCCTAGCCCACCCTCCCCGCGCAGATCCCTCACCAGCTCCCCTCGCTTCACCCCTCCCTCCCCCACCTCCGTCTTCTCCTCCTCCTATCCCACCTTTCTCTCCCTGAATCCCAGCTGCAGCAAGTTCCGGATGCGAAGCCTGGCTGGAGCCAGAGGATGCTGTATGCTCCCAGCCTAGGAATCCTTTGCTTCCTAACCTCCTGCCTCCAGAAGAGGTACTCATGTTCCAAACAGAGCCAGCTCATTCTTCCTGCTCTTGGATTGAATACAGAGCATGGGATCGCTCTCTTGGCTGTTTCTTTTCTGCAATTTCAAGGGTGGTCAAGCACATGTAAAGAAAGATCAGAAGAAAACTTTACGCATCACAGACAGAATCCATGAGACTTTGCATGGACCTGAACTCAGTTCTGCCTTAGCTAAAGTAAGATTATAAGGCCTTGGGTGAGCTTTTAAATTTCTAAAAATGTCTTGTGCTCTGAACTTCTGGATTATTTCAGAGCCATACTATTATGGAAAGGTTTGGATTTTCTTTACTTTTAGAATATTTGGCGGACAACGTGTTTGATTTCAACATGCAATGCTCAATATACATACCCATTTCTCCTTCCTACAATCTCCCCAATAACTGTTGTATGTACTTGAAGCACACACTTAAAACACATGAATAAATAAATCATCTATCACCCTTCTCCAAAGGGAGCAAGCAACTCTTAAGCCCTAACCAGGATTTTGCATGTAAGGTTTCCAGTGGTGGAAACACTTGTGGCTCCCCAGAAAGGAGAACAGTAGTAGGAACCACATCCTGGGCTGAGAACTATGAAACAATTCCCTCCTGTGTACTTACAGAAAGCAGGAGAATTGAGAACGGTAGTTCTGGAGCCAAGAAGACTCCTAAAGTGTTAGGCATCCCTATTTAAATTATTATATGCATCAGGCAAACTACACCTTCTCAAATAATGGCATTTAAGAATGTCCAGCATTTTATAAATTCAGGAGATATTTGCTAGAATAATAGCCACAGTTACTTTACATATTCTGAACACTTTGTTTTCGCTTGTCTCATAACTTTTAAATCAGATTTTAAAAGAAAGAAAACCGATCAATTTTAAATCCTAACTTCAAATACAGAATTCAAGCAAGTGTAAATTATAAACATAAATTTAAAAAGCTTTTCCTTAGAAAAGTTAGCCCAATTCTGCCATAAAAACCAAAGGAAAGAAAAAATTCTTACAAAACCTACAATTATAAATGGCAGAAGTTTTGATTGATATAAAAGCTATGTCAAAGAATTTTGAGAACAGAAATATGTACAATTTCTTCAAAAAATAGATATTCATTTTGCTTAGTCACAGACAAGCCTTTCTGCATTTTCTGTTCATGTATCATGAAGAGTTGGCAGATCCACCTGCCAGTGATGCCTTTTTCCTGCCCCCATCTTCACCTCTCTACCTTAAAATTTGAAAATGTACTTACTGTCCTCTCAATTCAATCAAAATATTTCATCAAATTTTTAAATGCTGTTTTTAAAAGATGACAGGAAAAGCAAGGATAGCAAGCCTAAGTCCAATGCTGATACACCGCAGATGTCAGTCATTTTTAAAATAATCTGGTGCTCTAAAATTGGTAGCCTTTCTCTTAATAAAGCATATTATGAGGCGCCATCCTCTGGCATGGCAACCCCTCTTAGTATCACGCATATTAACATAGGGATTGACAGGATCACTGTAAATGTATAGAAACACACATTTAATTTATATGGGCACACATATATATCTATATATCATGTGTGTGCACATTTCATTGCCAATTGGAACACATTTATGGAAATTTCCATGCCTAGCTTTTACTGACAGCTTTTAAAGACACTAAACTCTAAAATTCTATTGAAGAAAAGGCAATCATAGCATCTCTGAAATGCAACCTCAGAGAATGTCAAGATCCAGATATGACAATGAAATAGTATTTATAAGAAAATTATAAATTTGTTATCTTTTTTAAGTAGCTAAATTTATTTATTTATTTATTTATTTATTTATTTAATCTCCTTACTGCAGTTTCCCCTCCTGCCTCTCTTCCAATTCTATTCCCCACTACCACCCAGACCATTCCTCCTCTGTTTGTATCCAGAAAGGGCCAGGCCTCAGATGAGTGTCAACAAAACATGCGATTTCAAGTTGTTGTAGTACTAAGCTCTGCCCATTATGGGAGAAATAGGTTCACAAAAGCCAGTGAAAATGTTGGGAATAGACCCTCCTCCCACTGCTAGAAGTCCCTCAAGTAACACCATTGTCATATTTATGTAGAGGGATAGTGTGAGGCCCATGCAGATTCTCTGGCTGTCAATTCGGACTATGAGTGGCTATGAGGGAACAGTGATAGATGTGTAGCCTGAATTGGCCATCTTCTTAGACCAGGCTGTACATCCAGTAGAGGGATTGAGAAGCCTAGGTCCAGCTATACAACCTTTGATCTATAGTCCATCCTGCCTATAGAATTAGCAAACACGGGAAAGTGAGGGAATGGAGGGTGGGGAGTAGGGAATTGTCATGGGCTGGGACTACAGGAGATGTGACCAACCAATAGCTGACCTAGGCTCAGATCTATATCAGTAAAGTGACCCCCAACTATGACACTGCCTGGAGTGCAGGGAACCAGAGACTGAATGGCTTAGAGACCTAAGGATAGAATCAAACAAGATTGGAAAAACAAAACCAAACCAAACAACAGAAAAAAAATACTTAGTTATTCTTAACTCAGAAGAAGTGGAGGCCACCTGCTCTGATTTATCATTTGTTCTGTTCTAGAAAGATTTAGCTCCTTCCCCGACCATTTGAGGAGCCTCTTAAACATTTCCTGCCAGTCAGCAATACTGTCTAATCTAACATACTAGGCATGTGAAAATCCACTAAGCGTGCTGTTATTAATCACAAGAAACTCTTTTCCTTGGTTCTCTGTATTACTGAGTATCTGGGTTTTCAAAGAGGCTGCTTCCACCATTTAACAGTCTTAGGAGGATTCACACTCCAGTTAACACTGTAGTTATCTGTTAACACCTCTGTGGGGATTAATTGAAAGCTTGCTAAGAGCAAAACTCAATGTATTAAATGGGAGGTAGGATGTCAGAAAGACCATTAGGAAACCTTCAAGTTAAGGTGGGTGGGGATACAGTGGAATACTTCAGGAATGGCTTCCCAATTTTATTGAGAGCCTGTCTAGGGTAGCAGGTAAGGAAGAGCTAAGAATAACATACAAACTGGGCTAACTAATGTAGATTGCAGCAAATTAAGTGACAGGGCTTGGACTTGATTTTGTATTTATAGTCATACTTTGCAAAATTATAACCCACAGGAAGTCAAGGCTGTCAAAATCCCAGCCCACTTTTCTGTTTCACTGCCACATCATATATCATAGTTTGTATTGATAATGGAAAGCTATTATTGGGGCCACTATGAGTTTAAACTTTCCATAAATATTTTTTTATCATTTTATTCTTCTATTAGAGAATCTACAAGTATCTTTCACTGATAATTTAGTATATTTTAAATATCACAAAATCTTCTTCCCTGTGGGTATTTTTTATTTATTTTAATGCTACAGAATGCTGGATCATTTATTCTTTGATAATTAGTATGTGAAAAATCAAGCATACAATTTAGAAAATACTGAAAAGTTCTTTTTGGCTTTTTTAAATTTTAACTCATTTTTCAAATTTCATTTACATTTCATCTGCAGTTCTCCACTACCACCTCTTCTTCTACCCACTCCTCGCATCCCGTCAGCCCACCCTGTCCACTCTTCTCAATGGGTAAGGGCTCCCATGGGAAGTCAACAAAGTCTGGCACATTAAGTTACGGCAGAACCAAATCCCTCCCCACTGCATTAAGGCTGAGCATTGCATCCAACAATGGAAATGGACACCAGTAAGCTAGCTCATGCACCAGTGATCGATCCTGGTCTTACTGCCAGGAGCTTCACACATAGTCCATGTTTCACTACTCTCTCCCACATATGGAGGGACTAGTTTGGTCCCCTGGAGGTTCCACAGCTGTGGATCTAAAGTCCCTGAGCTTCCATGAGCTTGGTTCAGCTGTTTCTGTAGATTTTTTCCTCATATATTCCCTCCTCTCTCTCTTTGATTGGAGTCCTGGACCTCAGCCTGTTGCTCACTTGTGGATCTCTGCACTGGTTCTATTAGTTGCTAGATGAAGGCTCTATGATGACAGTTGGGGTATCCACCAGTCTGATTACAGGGGAAGGCGAGTTTGGGCTCCCTCTCCGCTATTCCTAGGATGCTTAGCTGGAGTCATTGTTGTAGATTCTTGTGAAGTTCCCTAACACCAGGTTTTTCCCCAATCCCATATTGGCTCTCTCTATCAAGATCTCTCTCTGTCATTGCTCTCCCACTCTGTCCCTCCCTTCCCCCAGTCCCCCTTCCCTCTGCTGCCCCGCAATCATCCCATTCATGGTTCATCAATTAAAAGCTAAAATCACAACCCTGTATTTTCTTTATCTTGTTTTTAGGCTACAAAAGCTACAGTGTCATAAGTTTCATTTCAATTGAGTTTGAATCTGTGAAGAGCCCTGATGAATAACATTTCTGTAAAAGTAAACACACAGAGAACATCCAATCTTAAAAAAATATTTTTTGTCAGTTACTATTCAAAGTTATATCCTAGCTGTATTTAACTATCATGAGAATATGTGGGTACTTCTCACTTACTTCATATATTCTTTATGTCAGGCAGAATCATGCATTTCATATAAATGACAACCTCTGGTTTTATGATCTAGTCAGAAGCCACCACTGGTATTATGGTCCTCGATAGAAGGACAACTGCCAAGCTCATGAATGGAAGCTGTTGTCTCCAACAGATGAAGCAATGTGGAGGTAATAGAGACTTTCAGAGATGGAATCCAGTTGGCAAAATTAGTTGTTGGAGATGCTCCTCTTGAAGCCTATTTTAGGAATCTTGTCCATTCCGTTTTCTCTCTTGGCCTCTGATTACCATCAGGAGAGTCTCTTTCTCTGCCCTATGTTTTTGATGCCATGATTGTCCAGATCTAAAAATGTCTAGGTCTTTTTGTGCTGAAACTTCAGAAAAAATGAGGCAGACTAGACCTTTTCCTCACTGAGTTGATTCCTCTATGTGTGGTATTTTGTCATAGGAACAGTAAGATAACACAGCCAGTAAATGTAGAGTTATGATATTTAAGTGTCTATAAAAGTCTCAAGATTGAAGAGGCTTCACTGGTTTTTATTTTTATTTGCACTGACACTTCTCAGAATCACCCAATATTTCTGTTCTACAGTTCTACTGCTGATATAAGAAGTCCTTCTGTATATGTGCTGGTTTTATTGGATAATGAATAAAGAAACTGATTGGGCCTATGACCGGGCAGAATAGAGCTAGTGGGGAAAAAACTGAATTCTGGGAGAAAGAAGGCAAAGAGAGATACCATGTAGTCGTCAAAAGAGACAGATGCCAGAGAACTTTACCAGTAAGCCATGAACCTCAGGGTAAAATACAAAATAATAGAAATGGTTCATTTAAGTTATAAGAGCTAGCTAGCAAAACGTTTAAGTGACTGGCAAAGTAATGTTGTAATTAATATAGTTTCTGTGTGATTTCTTTTCATGTCTGGGTATCTAGGAAATGAACAAGCAGCCTCTGCTTACATACTGCCTCTTTGCCTTGGCTTGTACTTGCTATATATTTATTGATAGCTCAGTATAAAACAGAAGTTATTGTAATTAACGTCAAGAAGAGAGGGAATGGTTGATTCAGGGATTTTACTAATATATGGTGAAAGTAACATTTTGCCTTCTCAATAACACCAAGTCAGATGCCTAGAAGACCAACCAGTTTCTTGGCTGAGAAAGAAATTGGCCAGCTGTATCTTTCTTTCCTTTGTGTGAATCTTTGCCAACCATGCTAGGGTTTATCATGCTATTCAAGTTAGCTGCTAGAAGATAAGGAGTAATAGGCATTATGGAACTTCTAAAGAGGCCTTTCAAAATCTTCAATAAATATTTATTATAACTATTTAAATTTAAATTGGTACATACAAGTTACTGATACAAAATTATAAATACAATGTTTAAGAATCTATTTTTAAGTAATTCTATTCTGTACAGGTTTACTAAATTAAATAAGATATACTAAATTAAATAATGATTATATTAAAGTCATTAAATTAAAAATAGGCATATAAAAATTTACAAAGATTATTAGTCCTTGAGACATAAAATAATGTTTTTAAAGCCATATTATATAACATTTGTTAATTTGTTGTAAGAATGTATTTGGAGTAAGTTTATGCCTTGTCTTAGAATGATAGTTGTTCTGGTAGAGTTTTATATGACCAGAGCATGCATATAATAAGTAAAATAAAAAAATCTTTAAAAATACATTTGTTGATTCTTTGATTTCTTCCTTTCCTCTGTGTGTCTCTCTTTTGCTTACCTCTTTTATCTCTAGTAAAGGAGACAGTGGACACATTTTCTTTTTTGTGTGTGATCTTAGTGGTATTATATAAAGATTTATTCATTAGCCTGAGGTTGAATACTGGTTTCTAGTAAATAGCTTTTGTTTTGTTAAAATATGTTCCCTAGCTTCTTCATTACATTTATCAGGAATGGATATTGGATTTATTCAAGGGATTTTTCTGCATATATTGAGATAACCATCTATTTTCTGTCTTTGCATTTTTCATGTATTGAGTTACTCATGTTGAACCGTCCTGCAACTCTGGAATGATGCCAGCTCCTATATGATGAATAATCTTTTTTGGTCTGATCTTGACTATGGCATGCAGTATTTCATTGAGAATTTTACATCTATGTTAATCAGGAAAATTGGCCTATAATTTTATTTTTGTTTGTATCTCTTTCTGGTTTCACTACGAAGCAGTAGGATTGAGCCCTACTTCGTGGAAAGGAACCCATTCTTGGTACTGTAAGCACCAGGAGATTGTAGTCCCAGTGGAGAAACACTATTGTTTAAATCAATTGACAAGAATTAAATTTCTTCTATGTCATTATTGTTGTATCCATGGGGCATGAGGAGGGTTTCTGTCTCAATCAGTGAAACCACTCTATGATATGAACAACTGTGAATTCAGAGATTAATGGTTATTCAGGTTGCTGAGAGTAAGTGAAGGTTGAGAGCTCATACCTTAAAAAAATTATTTCCACCACAAACACTCTGGGAACATCGCTGAAGAGGATAATGGAAGTATGTACCAAGGATAAGGTAAAGACATTCAACATGCCATTCTTTAGACTTAGATACAACTAATGCAGTGAAGAACTCCTAATAGCTGTGGTTACTTACTTGGGCCCACATAAGACTAACCCTGTCAGCAGTCATGGAAAAAGGAAGAATTCATAGGGCCGTGTCACTTGCCACTGAAATGCTAGCAGGTGATACATTCTGGGGTAGGGGGAACTTTCTGTTTTGTATACACTGCTAAACCCACCAGGATTATGCCTCAAATGCATACTTTCATGGACAAAGAAGGACCTGGCTAGATACAGTGAGTCACAAAACGAAATGAACAGACATAAATATTAGAAAGAGACTTGTGGGTGAAATGGGGTTAGTCAGAGGTAGGGAAATGGGAGGGGGATTGAGAAGTTTCAGTAAGTCTGGCAATGGCTGTTTATTAATCCAGGACTCAGGAGACAAAGGTAGGCAGGTCTACAAAGCTAGTCCAAGCACAGATAAGGCTCTTACACATAGAAAACCCGTCTCAAAAATGCAAAAAGAAAGAAAAAAGGAATTGTTAGTAGGCATTACATGCATGTGTGAAACCATGAAAAGCAAATTGATAAACGATAACAGTTGCTTGTTGTTCGGTAAACGTTATGAAACAAGTTAAAAATAACTACAAACAATAGGAAATGGGTGCATTCCACAGAGATTTCAGATTCTTCTTTTTATCTGAACACATTCATTAATAATTTAATTTAATTGTGAAATTAGGAATTGTGTGGCATCATTCTGAATCAAGGAGTCATTTGAATATAACATTAATTGTTTGCACACATTTGTGGCCACAAAGAGTAGAAATATCTTTGTGTTTCTCAACCTTGAGATTTATCAATGGGATTCCAAACACAAAGCTTCAAACCAGCAAATGCAGGTATTTTATAACCTTAATCAAAAAACACAGGATACAAATCTCACAGACTTTAAAATTCATTCTTTCTCTACAACCCATTCATTACAATCATGTAGGCAGGTGTGTGTATGTGAAAGTGGAGATGGTGCTCCACCCTGGAAGCATCATTTCTTGAATTTAATTGCTTTGACTATTTTTTTATGTAACATGGTGCATAAGCAGGAAGTGATAACTCCAGGCTCCAGTGAAAGCAAGTGCAGAAAACTTATGAATTTTTCTTTGTAAATGAGAGGGGAACACTTTCCTAAAAGGACAGGAACTCTGAGCTTTGTTTCAGTAATAAAAGGACTATAGATGCTAACTGTAATGACTACAAGTTCTTAGCAAAAGTTCCTATTCTGTGACTAAGATATATGTATGTGCCTCCTTCCTCTATGCTGCCAGTCTTGCTAGAGACTTAACACTTTATTCATTTACTTTTATTGTCCTTTGATGATCAGTTCTGTTTCATTGTCCTTTTACTCATTTTCCCTCTTTATTGACATAGTCCCCTTCTCCAGTGAGATTATTTTTTCACTGTTTTCTTATTTAAGGCTATGGGTTAAAATTTAGCAGAAATTAGATTATTTCTTTGGAATAACTTTCATAATAAGAATACAAATCATAAATGTACAGCTCATCACAAATTTTGGATACATCTTCTTATGCTCAGTTTTTTTCAGGTCTGTACATTTAATTTTTTTACACTTCTTTGACTTGTAGAGTGTTCAGATATATTATTATATTATTTAATTTCCAATACTTGTGGTTTCATGTATTATTTTTCTTACATTATTTTATATTTTGATTCCATATGGTCTAGTCATTCTCTAATATGGCCAATGATAGACTTGGCATCATTTCAGTCCCTCATAGACGTCTTTACTATTAATTATTTCTTTTATTTTTGATATTATAATTATATTATTTCCCTTTCTTCTTCCTCTCTTCAAGCCCTATAATAAACAGCTCTTTGTTCTCTTTCACAGCCAAAGCCTCTCTTTTCATTAATTGCTGTTTTATTTGTATGTGTACATACATGTGCATATGTGCAGGCATACATGGATACATATATTCCAAAATACGTAAATCAAACTAATAAGTTGACTAAGGTTTGTTTTTATGAGTTATTGTGTGGCATATTTTGGTTGTCATGGACATACTTATCTTATAATACATATTAATGATACTGCTACTGCCTTGTTCAAATTTTATAAACAGAAAAAAAGAGGCTCAATTCCATACTTAAGTACTGATATTGGGGTAATAGCTTATACATGAAAGCTTGGTTTTCATATTGTTGCAGAAAACATGTTCTGTTGTTTTCTCTAGAAAAAGAAATATTAACATTGCTTTTGTTTAATAGTTTTTAAATTAAAATACAATTGCATTTACTTTTCCTTATTCTATTCTATGTGTCCTCAAGCTACCTCAAATTTATGACTAAAATTATTAGCATATATATATATATGATATATATATATAAAATGTGTCCATTGGAGTTGAGAATTCTGCAGTAGGAGGGTTCATCTGTATTTCTGTGCTTTGATTGGTTAAATAAAGATTCTGCCTGGCTTGTAAGATAGGTCAGCCCTTAGGTGGTCCGAGTAGACAGAATGGAAGTTCTGAGAAGTGGGCCAGTCGCCATGAGGCTCCCATCGCAGATGGATGCAGGCTAGACCCTTCCAGTAAGTCACCCACCTCGTGGTGACATACAGACTTTTATAATGGGTGGGTTTAGATGTGAGAGCTAGCTAAGAAAAGGCTGAAGATAATGGGCCAGGCAGAGTTTAAATGAATATAATTGTCATGTGGTTATTTCGGGCATAAGCAGGCAACTAGCGGCTTAGCAGGCCAGCAGCTGGGGCCTGGGAGCCAGGCGCTGGGAAAGTACAACCCGCACACCTCCCTCCTTAATTACAACAGCATTCAGTTAGAGGATCTTCCTGAGAATGAACAAATCTATTCTCTTGACATTTTTATTTGCCTGTAGTTCTTCGTCTGAGAGTGAGGACCCATAAGATTTCTTCTCTGATATTAGCATGTCTATTGTTATCATTTTCAGGTCCTGTATGGCAGCTATATGTGACTATATTGTGAATGTAGGTTCCTTGTGATTTCTAGGAGACAATATCTCACATCAGACTTCCTGGACCTTGGGATTTCAGTTTCATTTCCACATTATTTCCCGATCGATAGCTATAGGAGTCATGTTTTATATCATCATAGTTATACCCATGTGTATCATGGATCTATGGAACCTCTGATCAGTTGTTCTTTGTATCTTGACCAGTTGTGGCGCTTTATAATGGTGATGAGGGTAAGGAGACACACTTATCTTGGAGTATTAGTATATGTACTTAAAATTTAACTAAAAATTATGCTGGTTTAATAAAATAACAGTAGATGATTATCCTTTAAGATATAGGAGCTCAATAGACTAGATGAGTTGGGTAAGTTTCTAAGACTTGGCATGATTTTCCTCCCAGTGGGTGAGATTTAGGTTCAGTTAGATTGTTATTGGTTACTGTTGAGATATTCAGGCCTCTATTGAGCCTCTTGCCATGTTGGTTCATAGTGAAGTTTATAAGCACCACAGCTGTGTAGGACTAGTCTGTATTTCCCTCTCCAGTGTACTGTGAACTGATTTCAACTGTATAGATAGAAAGTTATAAAACTTTGTGCTTAAAATATGACTGCAAATACTTTGAATATCTGTAGTGACTCAAATTCACACATTGATAGTGACAGAAATAATGCTTTGAGACTTCTGAAATTAAGTGAAAAAACTAACAGATCTCCACTACATATCATCATCATCATCTTTCATTTATCTATCACTTATCTATCAACCATCATCTATCATTTATCAATATCTATTTATATCTGTTGTTATAATTTATCCATATCTATCTCACTTATCTCCTCTCTCATCTTTCTCTTCTCTCTGTCTCTTGTCCCACCTCTCTTACCTCGTAATTGATTATTTGCAATGGTTTGTTTTAAGAACATTAATGAGACATACATTGAAAATACTGAGGCTCCCTCACTCAATGTGAGTGCTGACTCTAGTTACATGAGTAAGGCCCATGAAAAACTAATTCCTTGATGCTCCTTAAGTTTCTATGTGACTTTGCTCAGTCTAAGATCTTGACTCCATGGCATGTGCCATAAGGGTCTGTTTCTGAATTTGAACCAGGTAGCAAACTATTCCTGTATTACTGACACAAAGAATGAGTACTAATAAACACCTAATACTGTTTCCAGTCACCCAGTTTAAAGATAGAGATAGGCAGTAATAAATATGTAGTCTGCCTTGTTTGATAACTATTGTTTTGTTGAATGTGTGTATGTGTAATGGTTGTGGAATCTAGTCTGAACTATGAGATTTATTTAAAGGAGTGGAAGAATACATTTCATAAAGCACAGGGAGAGAGGCAAATAAGCTTCAAACAATAAACTGAAGCTATAATGTCATCATAACTTTGGAGAATTTTGCAATGTTGCTATATCAATTCATGTAATTTTCTCTGACTATAGACAGAATCCTTGAACTCAGTCTTAGAGAAAGGCTAAATCCTTTCTATTGAAGTTTCCATTTGCACTGGAAAAGAAAATAAAGTTCTTAATATAGTTGAGGAACGTAAACATAAAAGCATATAGTCAGAGAGAAAAGTATAGTAGATAATCCCATATTTGTCCTTTACATAAGTTGTTATTTGTATCTATGCAGGAGTTCTATTTTGTAACTCATGATTTAACGAATAACATCTTTAATCAATGAGTAAAGATTACAGGATTTTTAAATCACAGAAAAAAGAGGTATGTCTATTCCACTTAAATAAAATTTTCTCTAGGAAGTCTTCCTTCATTGCTTTGCACTTGGCTTAGTATCTACTATTATCTACTTAATTCTCTTGCATTGTGTGATAAGGTTAATTGCCAAGTGGAAAGAATGTAGAATTATATGGGGTCTAAGAATCTCATAACAGGAACTATGGGAAATTATCTTGATTCTTTAATTAGGTGGAAAAAAAAACCCATGTACTGTGATTGGCACAATTTTCTCTTAAGTGGGTTCTGAACTGTATAAAAACATGCTAAACAGAAACATGCTTTCATTCATCCTTTTGTGTCCTGATTTTGGATGCCTATGAAGAATAGTTAGAAGTCCTATTAACTTAAATGGCCTATTATGATAGGCTAAATTTTAACCTTTTCTCTATTACATTAATTTTGCTATAGTATTCTATTATCAAAAAAACTGAGAGAAAAACTGTTACCAAGAGTGGAGTCACTGTGATAAACTTGATTATGTGTGTTTTCTTCTTTTTTTGGGGGGGGGAGTGGGACTGAAAATTTTTCTGTAAGTAATATAGAACAATTTAAAACTTTAGTGTTAAAAGAACCATTGGTTTTTGTAAGTAGATCTTACTAGGTTACTCTGTTATGCACTTGTAAACTAAGAATACAGAGAAATATGGAGATATTAGACTCCTTGCTCATGAGTGGAGTAAAGCTACTCTCAAAAACTGAGTTTGTAGTGATCTATGAGAAATTTTGGCCAAAATACTGGCTTCATTTAACTTAAATCCTGAGAACCTTAATTAAGTTTAACTTATATATAAATTGACTTGTTTGGTTAAAAAATATAAAGACAGGAAATCACTCAAGCTGATGCTGTAAAACAACTATAATTGGTAAAACAAAAAGTATAGCAGAAAAGAACACTCAAGTGCTTCATTGGCATAATAGAAAGATATCCTGAGGGCACATGTCTGCTTCTCGAATTCTCTATCCTGTGAACCTCTAAATTAATTCAAAGAAGAAAACATAGGCTGAATGGACTGTCTGATACTTGACAGTGTACATACCAGATTAATACAGAATACATGTATATTCCAGATACCACATATATATCACAGTTTTGAAATGTTGAACTTTTAAAGTGTTGGAATTGTTGAAGAGTACAGGGGTTTTTAAAGTTGTTCTTAATGTATCATAATATATCACATACATAATATATTTGTAAGTCATGAAAACAATGGTTGGAAGATTACAGCTATGGAGAAGTGGTCTGTTTATTGTTGGCAAGGGATGGAGCTATGATAGTTATTATTAAACTTGACAGAATCTAGAATTTCCTGGGAACCAGATTGACAACCATTCTTGTCCGAGACTATCTTGATTGTTTTAACTGATGTATGAAGACTTGTCCACTATATGAGACATTGTTTTGTGAAGCAAAGTGATGTGGGGTCACTAAATGGAGAAAATTAAATAAAGATCTTTATGTTTATATTCACCTTTTCCTGTTTCTAATTGTGGGTGAGATGTTACTTGAAGTCCCTGCAGCTTTGACTTCTTCATGGGGCACCTTGTACTGTGGGTTAAAATCCATCCTTTTTTCTTTAGAGTCTCTTATCAGAGTATTGTATTACAGCAACAGGAAAGAAAACAAGGAAAAATATTTTAAACTTTATTTACTTCTAATATTTCTACTCTATCATGTATTTTGGGATTTGGAGGAAGTTTGTTTAATGATATTAGTATATTAGTATATCTTGATTCAAGTAGATGACTACATAGTATCAGAGCAAATCTATGACTTAATATTAGATTGAATTAAATGTAAAAGTTTCCTTTATCATTTACATCATATATAATTTTCACTTTAATCATTTGCCATTCTGTACTAGATCTCAATCTAATAATAGGCCTGGATGTTTATCTTTCACTCGTGTTCATTATAGATAACTTTCAAAAAGAAAGGTAAAGACAAGGAGAAAGCGAAAAACAGCCGAGGTGAAGTTAATAACAAGGACTACCATGCAACTGCTGAAGGAGAAAGACACCACCAGAGCCTTATTGGTAGGTCACAGCTTTATAATGATACACAGATTAATAGAAATGGATTTAAAGAGCTAGCTAGAAATGTGCCTGAGACATTGGCCAAACAGTGTTGTAATTAATATAGTTTCTGTGTGATTACTCAGTTCTGGAAGCAGGGAATGAATGAGTAGTCTCCATTTACACTAAAACTCTTATAAAGGGAACCATTTAATCGGGGTGGTAACTTATAGATTCTGAGGATTAGCATATTTTCATCAGGATGGAGGGGCATGGTGACATGCAGACTGACATAGTGCTGGAGAAGAAGCTACTACATTTTGATATACAGGAAATAGGAAGTAGACCGTGACAGTGGATATGACTTGAGCATATATGAGACTTCAAAACCCAACCCCAGAGTGACAGACTTCCTCCAACAAGGCCACACCTACTAATAGTGCCACTATGCGAGTTTATGTGGAGCAATTACATTCAACTACCATAGAGAGCATAGTCAGCATAATGGGTTGTTGAATTTCAACCTTTTCATAAGGTCAAGTAGTAAATGAAAAAATATTTAACATAAGAAATAACTATAGGGAAAAAGCTGAGTTATATGAACAGATAGCATCATATAAGGTATTTTGTATCTTGTAGATTATGAATCTACATAATTTGAAATCTGTTTTGTCATCCACTTAGCATATGTAAGTTTCAAATAAAATATTCATCTATCACTTTATCTCTCTCTTTATTCAGGATTTTCCTCAAATAGCATTTTTAAAGTGTCACACACAATACTAGCTCTGCCATACTGGTATTCCCAGCCTTCTTCTAAATATTGGTTCAATCACCAAAGGTACTTTGAGTTCCCAAATTTTATCACAGAAAAAAATTTACTAAATCAATCTAGAATGAGAGAAAAATGGCTAAGGGATAAAAACAATATAAAAAACAATGACCAGTGATTTTTAAAAGCTATAGGTAAGTAGACAGAAGATGGACAGGATATCTGTGGAGATACATGAATTTGGGAAGATATAGCTATTCAGATAAAAATGTAGAATTATATCTAGAGTGATACATACCTGTTCACTGAAAGTCAATAAAACCCTGAACATAGCTCATTGTCAAGTGTTTAGAATGCCTGACTTGAATAACTGGCAGTTTCATATTAGAAGAATTGAGTGTGAATTTTTTAGAGCTTCAGAGTTTAAGGCTTTTGAATTAAAAAAAAAAACATATTTTCATAGCATTGATAATACTGGTCACATTTATGTTACATACACTTATTTATCGTTTATGGATGGAGAATCTTTAGAGCAAAATTAGTACTATTATCAGTGTTGACTTATGATGATATTTCTGTATGATAATCTTTCAAATCATACTCAGATAAAAATTTTGTGGGTTTGGACAACAGGATTAGGTATAATATTATAAAAACTTTACAATTTATTTACATTTATACCGTTGATATAGTTATGCATGACCAAACATTTACTAGCATGTATGTATATGCAAAAGGTTTATATTTCGTGTCCATAGAGGTCTAAAAAAGGTGTTTGATGCCTTGAAAATAGAGTGAAAAACAATGTGTGGCACCTTGGGTGCTGGGAATCAAGCCTATGACCTCTGCAAAAACAGCAAATGTTCTAAACTGCTAAGTCGTATATCTAGTCACTTGGCTAAATATTTTAAAGTTATTAATGTGTTCCCAGCCTAGAGTGCTTACAATGATCATTTCTCTTGTAATGGTCACAAATGTATTGAAATTAAAGAAATTGACTGAAATTTAGATACCCTGCCTTTTGTGTGTGGCTGAGCAAATTGAGGGATTCAATATATGGCTGTTCCCATAGTAGTTGGGAACTGAAACTTGATCTTCTAGTTGCCCACTAATACTTAATGGTTTATCTGTGTGTTTAATGTTATAATAGCAAGCAGAAAAAAATCACTTTGTTACAAATTATGGAAATAACAAATATTTTATATGTAAAGGAAGAAATAAAATGGATAATTAGGGAAACTTTAAGCATAAAGCATATCAAACTAAAACCAGATAAGAAGCTTAAATCTACTCAGTTATGACACACCATCTCATCCATTCTTTGACAGTATTTATATGATGTTTGACTGAGGGATAGAGCAAAAACTTCATACAAATACTGTCAAAGAATGGAAAGATTCAAAGGATTGAAACTGAAATGTGAAGAAAAGATTCATGGAAAATTAAAGAGGGGAATTTTGTCATATGTTCATAACTAATTACCCTCGGATATCAGTATGTCTTGGTGCTTTGCTTTTAAATTGTTTATACCTTCAAAACAAGCCAAATATTTTTACTCAATCTGTTTGTGAGTTTTCTAAGCAATGCTTCATCCTATTCAGTGGAATGTGCATGACCACTCCTGTCCTAGAAATCAGCAAACACAGAAACATGTGCCATCAACAAATGCAATGTGCAATGATGGCTAAGTAACCTAACAACTAAAGCAATATTGTGAGTTTTAAAAGGCAAACATGCTAGTTACTAGTTAATAGCAGTGATCCATCAATGCTGCAAGGTGGGGGCTACTTGTTCATCCTGGCCTCTCAGCTAGCTTAGCCCCAAACTAACCACACAGACACTTTATTAATTAAATCACTGCTTGGCTAATTAGCACTAGTTTCTTATTGGCTAATTCTTACATCTTAATTTAACCCATTTCTATTAATCATGTGGCAGTGGCTTACCAAATAAAATTCCTAGTCTTTGTCTCCGGTAGATCTATGGCATATCTCTGACTCTGCTTTCTTCCTCTCAGAATTCAGTGTCTTCTCCACCCAACTAAGTTCTACCCTATCAGGCCAAAGCAGTTT
>JAQHUG010000018.1:13107161-13117533 GCA_028555095.1 Dicrostonyx torquatus | reverse complement strand
GAGTGGCAGTTCTCAGCAGCTGGAATGGGAAAAGAGATGGACAAACTGTATATTCTCAAGGCAAGGGGATCATAATTAATAAAGTTTGTACATTTCAATTTTTAAACATACATTTCAAACAATTTCTTCAGGAGCTAGTTCCAGGATAGGCTCCAAAGCTACAGAGAAACCCTGTCTCGAAAAACCAAAAAAAAAAAACACTTTCTTAACAAATAGAATTCACTGTTAAAGTCTTTAAAGTAAAGCATATATTAATTATGTGATTGAATTATTCTGAATTGTACTCATAATATTGAAATTATATGAAATTCATTTATGCAACTACAATTTGTCAGTTTTCTATGAAAAAGAAATGACAACTTTTTTGACTTCTTGGTAAAGTAAGATTGAGCTTTGAATTGCTTAAAATTTAATCTCTTTTTTCCTTTGTTTTTTAGGATACCTTTTCTCCTAGAGCGGGCTAAGGTTAAACACAGTAGATTGCCATGTAGCTGACAATCACCTTGAATTGATTCTCTTGCTTGTGCCAGTTACAGGTATGTATTACCATCTCCAGTTTCAGATAAATTTTGTATTAAGTTTAACTAAAATTTTACCACCCACTTGAATTGCCAAATAAGTTAACAGTTCAGTTTCTCATTTTCCCTTATCTATGAAATAATAGGTGAAATGAGATAACTTCTAAAGGTCCTTCCAAACATAACATTCTGTGACATCAATTTGCAATGAATTTTATTGAAAGAACCTTTCAGAACCAATTATTCATAATAAGTACTTTATTATTGTCAAATCTAGGTGATACACAAAACAGGTAAAGATCACAATATAGTTTCCAGTAATGGAAAAAAATATTTTCTGCTATTTGAATTGAACTTAAATGCTAGCATAAAGTCAAGGCCTGGGAAGCCAAGTGTGTTCTGTGTGACTTCTGGAGAAGATGTAAGAATCACATTTTATCTTATGATATAGATAAGCCATTTGCCCTCAGGACAGGGAAACTGGACCCCTTAGTTCACCCACAATGTTTTCCTCTTCCTTTTATTTTCTCCTTTGTGTATTTGTGTATGGCATGGGTATTTGTGAATTTGTGTTCACATGTGTAGGTATGTAGAAGCCTGAGGTTGAGGTGAAGAGTCTTTATGTACATCATTCCGTCTAGTCTTTGGAGGTAGGGCATCTTAATTAAACCAACTGTTCTCCAATATGGGTAATTCCAGTAGCAAGCTTGTGCCCAGGTCTGGTATCTGCCTTTCAAGATTAGAATCCAGGTATCCTGACTTGATCTATACAGTGTGCTTGGGTTCTTGGGAATCAGAAACCGGTTCTCATACTTGCCCAGCAAGCACTTTAAATCCTGGGCCATATTATCCCTATTCATCTCTTTTATGTCATCATAGTCTTAAATGTATCATTTTCATGACTGCATGATATAATATTGAATTACATACTTTACATTATGTTCTAGTAAGTATTACTGCATTATCATAACTATTCATTACTTGTCCCAGCTAAAATTACAAATGTTCACATTGGTACTGTTACTGTACTGGTAACTGGTACTGGTTAATGAACTGGTACTGTTCATTTTAAAACTGAATATGGAACATTCAGAATATTTCTTCTTAGACATCGTAATGCATCATAAATTAGGGATCTGTGAGAATATTGTTGTTTGTGCAAAGGATTTACTGTAACTTCCATGTAGAAAGTTTTATTAACCTCTTCAAAGGCCAACTACTACTTGCTAAATATGCTGTGGCAATGGGTCTTTTATTGATTAAGTATCAAACACACTTTTCACATTCTAGAACTCTATACCCTATCATATATACTGTAAGAACAATAATAAAATGTCATAAAAATCCCAAGGCATCCCTATTGAACGCTGTGAAATAAAGCTTCCTTGAAATATTTAGAATGATTGCTAGCCTTTCTGGTCACACTATTCCAAGGGTCACAATACACTTGCAATTTTATTTCCCAAAGCTGTTACCTGCACTCAAGTCAGTAGACAATGTCTTAGCCTCACCACTTTATTTAAAGGTAGTGCCTAGTTTTCATGTTGTTTAGAAGCAATCATAGGTGAACGCTAGCATCACTCTCCTTGGCTAACGATGTTTCTTCTCCACTCTTAATTAGCTAATCCATTCCCCTCTTTTGCTCTTCTTGACTTAGTCCTAAACGCTCTCATTTTTTTTGGACTTATGATATAGTTGTGAAGCTTTTGCTTATTCTATATAGATAATTTCCTAGATGATTTTTATTTCTTATTATATCTTGACAGTCCCTGCTGCTCTCTTTTTCCACATGAATTAAAAACATGCTCCTACACAATCTGTATCATTTCAAGTCTTGCCTTTTTTATTTTAAAATTTAATTTTAGGGCCTGAAATATTTCACATATTTTATTGAGTGAGAGGTTTTTAAGTTACAAAAGCAATGGAAAGAAAGACCATAGAAAGTAATTTATTCCTTCTAAACCTACTCCATGAGGGTGTCTCATTTATATTAGCTGGTGCGCTAAGCCAGTGCACCCTTACTTGCTGGAGTCTCTAGTTTACATTGGGATTGTTGATAGTACTCTGCCTTCTGTGTTTTTTGAAAAATGTGTGATGACACCATTAAAATGCTATACAAGATAGTTCACAGCCAATATACACCCGCTGCTCCCCCTGACCTTTCTCTCTTTTACCTTTCTAACTCTGGGGATGACTGACCTTGACTGACCACAGTTATACCTCTTCAGAATATCACACAGTTGGAATCATGCAGTCTTTCTTAATTTGCCACATATTTGTTTAGCAATATGAGTTTAACGATCCTTCATGTTTTTTTGAGTTTCATGTCTCATTTCTTTTTAGCGTGACATAGTAATCCAATGGTCTGGATGCACTTACATTTATTTCTTCTTTCAAAATCTACTTGTTTATGTCCAAGTCACAGCAGTTATGTTAAATGTTTGAGGATTTTGAATGGACATCAATTTTTAGCCAAGGAGTATGATGACTCCTTGTTGATAGTAAGGCAATGCTAAGCTTTCTGAATATTTTCTTAATTACTTTATTTACCTAAAACATTTTATTGTAGCATCTATTTACTGTGTGTCTCTTTGTATATATCTCTGTGTCTCTGTGGTTTTTTTATGTGTATGTGTCTGTGTGTGTATACCTGTGTGATGGGTATGTGTGTTTATGTACATCTGTGCGTGACATTTCTATGTGTCTATGTATGTGTGTGTGTCTGTGTCTTTCTATGTGTATGTGTGTCCATGTCTGTGTGTGTGTGTATAATGTCTGTATGACTCTGTATTTTTAAGTGTGTCTGTGGGATACATGTCTGTATGTGTATGTGTGTGATGTCTGTGTGACTCTGTGTGTGTATGTATATGTGTGTTTACTTTCACAAAAAAGAATGTACTTGTGGAAGTCAGAGAATATTGTAGGTGCTTTTGTCCTTCAGTCATTGTTATCCTGGAGATGACTTTAGATGTCAGGCTTGACGACATGCACTTTTATACACTATGCTCTCATTGACCAATCATTTCTCAAAAGTGTGACTAACTATAGGAACATTAAATTTTTAACAAAGTTTGAGTTTTTGATTGTTCATGAGCTATACATATGAAAGGCCATTACCAACCAAATGTCATGAGTATATGTTCTCATATGTCCATGCACACACACACACACACACACACACACACACACACACACACACACATATATGTACATATAAGCAATAATATTATAATTTTTGTGTTAATCCTCTGGTTCATCTTAAGGCCATTGTTTTTGAGAGGTGCATTTCCTTCACATGAGAATATCTCTTTATTGCTATAATTTATTAAATATATTTAAATTTCTGCATTTATTTGATTACTTATCAAAGATTAAAGGACTACATTTGAGTGTGTTTTCCTGAATGTTCTGATATGTCACACTGACCAATAACTTTTTTTCCTCAAAACCATCATGCAGTTGTCACTGAGGCACGAGAATAAGTAATTAAGACTAATGGTGTGAATTCAAAGACTTTCTTATACGTCTTTGGAATTTTTCTGGCCATTCTTGTGCATTTCTTTTCAGTTTTTGTGGGGCTATTAATATTTCTACTGTTAACAATGACATTAAAAATCATTCATTATCCAACTTTTTCTTTGTGTTCTCACTATGAGCAGAATTCTCTCTTCTTTGAAAATCCCTGAAATCTAACTGACTTCATTATTGTTGATTCACTTTCAAAGTTTTTCTTAGAATATGTCATCTTTTTCTCTATTGTACTCTTTATCTCTCTCTAGAACAGCTATGACATTCTCTAACAGATGTTTATTTTTCAAGTCATGAAGCAGTTCCCTTAGTTAAGAACATTTACTGGAATCCACAGAATATAAAATGTTCAGTGAATTTTAATTTATGCATATTCCATGTAGCCATGATTTCAGTCAAGAAACTTTGAGCTCTCCAGAGATTGCTGACACCCACTTCCAGTCAATCCTCCTCTCTCAGAGCAAACCATGATCACACTTACATAATAATGGATTTATTTGATTATTCTTGAAGACCACTGGAATAGTTTTATGTAGTTAGACACCTTTTAGGGTCTGAATTTTTCTTTGGCATGTTTCTGAGTTCCATTAATGTTACCATATGTGAAACTAAACTACAATTTACTAGTTTCATTGGTAAGCAGTGTTTCATTGTGTGCATATATCATAATTAGTTCTCCTAATCCACTTTCTCTGAGTTTTTGGATTTTATCAGTTTTATCTACAATAAATAGTGTTGATTTGAACATTCCTGTACAATTTATATTTCTCATAGGAAATCAATTAAGAGTTGAATTCTGATTAGATTTCTTTGGTTATTGTTTAACAATATAAAAAGTTGTCAGAGAGTTTCCAAAGTGATCATACATTTTACACTCCCACGAATTGAGAAATTTTGAGTGCACCAGTTACTCCCCTATCCTCATCTTTTCCTGTCATTAGTCCTTTGAGTTTTTGACATGTGGTAGGTGTTTAATGGTGTCTCACTATGGTTGTCAGAGTGACAATTTAAAAATTAGATGACTTCATGCCATTCCTTCTTTGAATACCTCAAGTGACTTGTTAGGATTTTTTTTTCTGCTTCTTTACAAATGAAAGGTCCCTATCATATACATGTCTTTTTCAAACTCCTGATACACACTACACATCTGTCTATACATTTGGCATCATGTTTGTCTGGTCCCTTATTCTATTGTTTCATCTTCTGTGTCTAGATTGAGGTTGTCTGAATTCACAGAGCTCTCCCATCTTTTCAGTGCTGTTATAAACATCCCTTCTTTTCTACTGCCTATAACAGTAATTATTTGCTTGTTTATTTTTGAAATTGTGTTTCATTGTGTAGCCTTTGCTAACCTGGAACTTACTATGTCGATCAGTCGATCTTGTACTCATAGAGGTATTTCTCCTCTGACCGTCAATTACTGGAATTATAGATGTGTCATCATTCCTAGGTAGGATAATAGTTTTTTGTTTGACCAGTTCAAGTGATCTTTCTCTGTAACTTTCCTCCATTTCTTTATGCAATACCAGATTATTCTTGTCTTTGTTATAATATATGTTTTAACTCAAGTCCTGTTTTTGTTCTATTTTAAATTTTGCTGGTTTATAAGTGTTTTATCTGAATGCCTTTACAGTGGACTGTGATATCTCTAAGTGCAGATATATGGATGGGTGATTAATCATTACACACTAAAGCCAAGGACTCTAATCATCAATCAAAATATTTTACAAAATAGAAAAAAGGAACATGGTTACTATCATCAATATTCTCCATTATAGGATGTTTCCTTGTGTTTTACAAAGAATGGAAGAAGAAATATTTCTTATTATATATTAAATTTCTGATTGTTGGCTCTAGAGGTAATGAAGAAGAAAAGCATTTTACACACTTTCCAACATTTTACAAAGCAGTTGACACAAGCTTACTGTAAAAGAGAATTGACTCACTTAAAATTAATATCATACATGGAGTCATGTATTTAGAATTTTTAGAGATAATTAAATTATGTTGAATAAGAGGAATAATAATAATTTAATTATGGCTTTAAGTTATAGATACTTTATATATTACCTCTATCTTCTAAATTGCATATTTAATTATAATTTTCAGAATACTTATAATCTTCAATTTAAAAACTTCATAATTTTCATTTGACAATTATTCAAGTCAGTTTTTAAAATGAAATTTTATAGACAATCCAACTTTTAATTTCTTACAAAGATTAAGGCATAAATATTAATAAAACATTATCTGAATAATTATATTGGTGACTTGTCTAAATATCTAAATTCTGATACAATCACATTCTAAGGGTTGTATTAATCTTCTACATATTTTTCTCCTTCCTTGTCATATCTCTAAAACAAAAGGTTGTAATGCTAGGTACAGAATTTTTAGATATGCTTACTTAGTCCTAACTAAAGAGTTCTCAAAGTCCAAAGACTGTCTGGAGGTACCGAACATCCCTAAAGGAGGAGCTTAACATATGAAGCTCTTCCGGTGGGCTGGCCAATCAAACGCAGTGGATTCTCCCAGAGTAAAGTGTGTGGAAGCCATTTAACAGTTGTGAACTGTAGGATAACAAGCAAATGCATTTTATGCATGAAGCCCTCTTCAGCGTCCATGAAAGTTTCTCCGTGAGCCATATGAATCTCAAAATGAAGATGTTTACAGCGTAGTCTGTTTTGGTCTATTGCTGTCTGGAACCCAGACTTAGGCTAGAACAATCACGCTTCAATTATAAAAATTGGGAACAAGCATAGAGAAATACCTCTAAGTCTGTGCTGAACGTCAAAATAGTACAATAAATATAGAGCTCGATGGTGATGATGCCAGTTTTGTAAAAGTAGGTCACCAGAGAAAACCGAGCAATCAAGAGAGATATGCCAGTTCCTACTCTGGTATAATGTTGCCACAGTGTTCACATCTTTTAAGGCTGTACATGCTGGTCAGCATTTGTGCATGGCTGTTATGTTTGTCTCTAACTACTAACACCTTAATTCCATTTTCTTAATGAAGCAAGACAATGTTACACCAGTTTGATCAAAAACGGAGTCATTTATTGGAGGGGATAAAACTTATAGATCAATGTCCCAAACCACAGTCCTCTGGTCGCAAACAGGAAACAGAGTCTAGCAGTCAGAACAAGAGCTGCAAGCAAGAGAGCAAGCAGAGAGATGCCGCTGCTTTTTAAAATGAAAACCACGCCCCAGTGGGCTGGTATTTTAAAAGCCAAAGGTTGAAGGAGAGAGAGAGAGCTCCCGCAGCATTTTCTGTTCAGGGTTTCTTTTCAGTAATATGCACCACATGGTAAAAAGAGTGCCCAGAACATAGAAAATATTCAATGAATAACTGTGAAATAAATGAACAAATGTTAGTTTCAAATTAGGCTCATCTAAAAACATCAGATTTACTCCATGGGATATGCATTTTGTCATAGATTTATTGTTTCAATTCTACACTGTCTGAAAAAACAACTCACAAATAACTGGGTTTCAAAGTTTTAATAAAAGAAATAATTCTGGTGGGAAATTAAGCAAGGCAATATTACATACACATTCAGAAATGATTTTAAATATTTGGGTCAATATGTCAACTATATTTTTGCTTCATATATTCAAATGTATTTATGGTTGACAAACCAAAGAAAATGCTTTTTTAAAAATATAACAAAATGCATTTAGATATTAAATTATATTTGTGTCCATAACTTTGAATAAAAAATGAGATTATGTAAGTTGAGTAGTGTTATTTAATTTAAATATGATTTTGTCAGAGGGAGCAAAGAACCCATATTAGCAGGAATATTAAAATGAACATGATTTTTGCACTAAATGTATTCACGATTTGTAATTCAGTCACTCTTTTTCTTCTGGGATCTAGTTAGGGTTATACCTACTTTTGAATTTAATGAAATAAATATAAAAATAATGATAAAAGAAAACAAATACAAAAACCTTGTGGGGCTCTCTTTTTGATCAAGTGTAATATTTATCTTAAAGAATTGCTTTTGAATTCCTGTGGCTCATGTGGTCTCTGAATATTGAAAAAAATAATACATTCTTGTGCATGATAAATCAACCAGTTTTATTTATGCTTGCTAATAAAAAGCTATGGGAATCTGGATGTCACTAAAATCAAAACCAATACCACTAAGTCATATTTCATACAAATGGATGTGCCTTTGTGAGTTTTCACAAAGAAAATTATTGTATTATATTTCTTCTTAGTCTTTTCAATTTAGTACAAGTTCTGAGAAAGCAGTTCTTGTCAATGGCAGTTTATCAGACTGGACCAGAATGGCACCCATAAAATATTTCACACCCTCACAAAATCTGTGAATGTTGTTGATTTAATCCAAAGACAAAACCAGCAAACAGTAAGGAGGTTATATTTATTAACCCATTTCACAGCCGAAGAAATGGAGACTTATAAATTTTAACTACAGTTTATAGATTTACAATATGGGATATTAAGAAAATACAGCAACTGTCCAAGCAACATTTCCTGGTTCCTTCTGTATGTCTTTGTGTGGCATTCCCACTAAGCCTCTTTATGTCATGCTGTTGTTTCTGTCTACAACAGTCATTTCACATTGACATCATATCTGTTCCTCCCAAATGATATGCTCCTAACAAAAGAAGGTCATTTGCATTGGTCTATCTTTTTATTGGATAATCTTCCAACAGATGTTTTTGGAATGACCTGATATTCAGTAATTAAATTGTAATGGCAATACTATTCCAGTGTAAGATCTCTCAAAATCTCCATGATTACATTAACATCCTCCGGAACTCGGTTCAGTAGCTAACTAGCTTGGAATTTTGTTTCACAACTTTGTTGAATCTGTTTCTTCCTCAGATAAGTTTATTTACAATGTAGATGTTGAGACTGCATACATATTTTTTCCTCTGATAGAAATATACCGAGCAGAGAAAAGAAATTCTCATTTGTTACTACAATTTAAAAATTTTAAATGGACAGTAAAGATGAGTTACAAACTAACAACACAAAAAAGAAACACTATCAAAAAAGCTTTCTTTAAGTTTCTTTTATCTAGATCTACAGATAAAGCTCCTTTCATTTTCACCACTGTCAGTGTTCTCTGACCCCCTATTTACTGCACTATCCAGCACATCTGGATTTGTTAAAATGAAACAGCTGGGAATGCAATCCTAATGCTACAAATACTATCCTTTCTTCATTCTTGATATCTTTGTGACACCTCGGTCTCCAATGGATTGCCATAATTGATCCAAAAATTTTTGCTATGCTCAGCTTGCACAGTTTCCTGTTACGAGTGTCATATATTGAAGAACTTGATATTTTGATCAAATGTCCACAAGTCTTCCAAGTTTCTTCTTGAATATTTTATTGTTTATTCTTGTAAAGTCCAAAAGCTTATTACATTTGAATGGCTTTTTTTGTAGTAATTATTTGTCTGTCTCATTATTTACATGTACTGCAGGCAGGAATGTTTTTTATTTTATTTATTTATTTTATTAATTTTTATTGAGCTCAACATTTTTTTATCTGCTCCCCTTCTTGCCTCTCCCCTTCCCTTCAACCCTCCCTCTAGAGCCCCTTGCTCCCAATTTACTCAGGAGATCTTGTCTTTTTCTACTTCCCATGTAGAATAGATCCATGCATGTCTTTCTTAGTGTTCTCATTGTTGTTTAAGTTCTCTGGGACTGCAATTTATAGGCTGGTTTTCTTTGCTTTATAGGAACATTTTTATTTTTACTAATAGTTCATTTTAATGATTAATATTTTACCCTTAATTGAGGAATTAAGTGTCCATCTTTTGCCTTATGTATGATTATTCCATTTGGAAGGATTTATACCTTAAAAGATTCTTTTGAGAACATTTTACACACACCAAATTTAACCCTTCATTCAGTTGAGAACATATTCCACTAGGAAATTCCTAGTCATGAATTTATTTTGATTTATTTAACAATATCATACAAAACAAGAAAAAACATTACATTGAAGATGGTCAAGACAAACAGAGAGAAAATAGGCCCCAAGAAAAGATGCTAGAATCATACTCATTTGTTCACAAACTCAAGAGTCTCCAAAAAGTAACCATAATAAAAGTTTTAATACCTGGTGAATATCTTTCTATGTCCTGTGCTAGCTGCTTCATTCTCTGTAAATTATATGACCTATGCTCAATTGATGTAAAAAGTTTTGTTCTCCTGGTGTCCTCTATCCCCTTTGGCTCTTATACTTTTTTTTCCTTCTTTTCTATGGGGATCCCTGTTTTATGCAGGGATGGATTGGATAGAGAAATCTCATTTAAAGCTGTGTATTCCAAGGCCTTT
>JAQHUG010000018.1:13065699-13079145 GCA_028555095.1 Dicrostonyx torquatus | reverse complement strand
AAATAAATAAAAATGTAGGAAACTCCATCATCCACTTTAACTGTGGATAAAAATATATTTTTACATTCTGCTGTCAATGATTGATTTCTCAACTAGGAAATATAGAAGACAAATACAAAAGAAATAGTCTTAACTTCAGGACCATCAGTTCAAATCCTGGTCATTTATTGTTGCTATTAATTTTTTACTTTATGTTTCAAATTCAACTAAAAATTATACTTTTCTATTACTACTTGATATAGTACATAACTGTGTAAGTTGAATATAGGTTTATATTTTACTTTTTTCTACATGTTCTGTCATACTTTATTATCCACCAAAGTAAAATCCTGTAACTTTCTTAAAAGGATATGTGTTATAGATATGTGTGTATTTTATAGAGAGAGAAAAGAAGGAGATTTCATAAATTTAAAAATGAGTTAAAACATGGAAAGCAAGAGAAGCTGAAAGGGAAATTAAAAAGGCAATTTTCATGCATAAATTCTAATTTTATTTTCAATTAAAAAGAAATATATGTGCATTGAAGATTCTTTATATTTTTAAATTATTGTCTTTGAAATGGAAATTTAGATATAAAATTAACTCATATAAAATCAGCACGGTTCAGGATAGAGATTATGACTTCATGTTTCACTAGGAAAAAAAATGGATGGCTTGCACACGTTAATTTTTTCTGAAAAATGTATTCAATTAGTTCCCCCCAGGAACGTTTACAAATGATTTGTATCCATCAAATAACAAGACAGACAAGCCCAAGCTCACACTGAACTTACATGTTAAAAACCTAAGTGAAGAGAAAGACTTTATAGACTTAGAAATGTGTTTTTGAGCAAACTCATTGCTATAAAATCTAACAGAGTAATGTTTTTACCACTAAGAGTTTCATTATTATTGATTGGTTTAACTTTTATGACACAATTTTATAGAAAATTCCCTGAGCTATTATTAATCAACTTCAAAGCATAATCAACTCCAAAACACATGTCTCTATTAAACATAAAGATCGGCTCTATTTACAAATAATAGGGAATGAAAATGAAGTATGGTTGTTTGAAAACACTCAAGCATATTTTGATCAAAATGAAAAAGCAGTGAACCACACTTTTGAGCCAGTAAACATTTTCTTTGGTTCAAAATATTCATAATAATTTTAGTTTCCATGATGCAGAAGAAAATAATTCAGATAGCATGTGTGTTGAAATTGAAAGAAATGGTAAACATAATTAACGCAGATTATTTTTTCCACTGTGGCTAGCTTTATATCAACTGTAGACAAACTTTTTACAACAGAACATGAGTAAACATTTATGTGTCTGTAGGGATCCACGGCATTCATTCTTTGTATTCTATCTGTTGATGTGTTGGGCATAAGAGGTAGGTACCAATATGTTGGTTTTAATACTTTTTATTTTCCCTAATTTGTTTCTTAATAAGCTCTTTATCATTCTAATTCTAATACTTGGTGCAAACTGCCCTTGGACATAGGAGCCCAGGTACATTCTGCACTCACATCTGCTGCTTGTCACTGAGGATGCTCTCCAGACACTCTGGGCTTTTCCACTCTTTCTCCATAGGCTCACAATCTAAGACTCACGCAGCTGCTTGCCAATCACCATTGCAAATGTGGATTTCTCTCTTTTTCATCTGCCTCTTCCAGGATGCTGCCTATATTTACTGCTTACTGATTGCCTTGTTTCCTTCTTAGGCCATTCCCTGGGGTGATGGATAATCACAAGATAATAGTGTTCCAAACTCTCTGGGGCAGTTGCACATATGAACTCAACAGCTGAAACAGCATGCAAAAGACCTGTACAGGCTCAAGGCAGATAAAGCTCCAACATTGAAGGGGAGAGTAGACATGAAGCCCTACCTTACCGCTGCTGAAGAAGGAAAAATCTGTTAATTTTAAAAATATGACCTTGGTTGGTTGATTATGCTCTGGTGGAAGTCAGCACCTCCAAGACTGTACTCAAAGCACCAAGTCTAATTAATGGTGGAGGGCCGGGACAGTGGGAGGAGACACAGCAATAGGGGAGTGGGTGATTAGGATCTTATGACCAAAATACATGGTATGAGATTTTCAAAGAACTAATAAAAATGAGAAAAAATTATTCTTGGAAGTAAAAAAAAAATGAAAAATAAAAAGAACATCTTAAGTGATGCAACACAGGCGTTTGTTTTTCAGGCTTTCCTACAGCCCATAAGGTTTTCTAATCAGGAAATGTTAAAAGCATTCACATTCCATGCTGCCTTTAACATAAATACAATCAGATGATTTGATTTTTATTTAAATGTTATTAAAATTTGATTAAAATTATCTAAGGCAATTTATTGCTCCAATAGTTTCAATATCCAATTTGTTAAAATATACTTTTTGAGGAAGTAATTTATTCAAACTGATAATTCAGTTCATTAATTATTGTATCTTCAAAACTGAAGTTCTTTTATAAATATGCTAATGTGATTATTTTCATGTCAAACTAAATACCTGGTGGGCAACAATTGTCATCATACTTTTCTGACTTGGGTATTACTGGATTATGCTCAAAGAGTTAAATTTCAATATTTCAGTTCAATGGCGCACAGTGAAACTATTTTACATTGCCCTTATTTTAAGTAACTTTTTTTCTTTAAACAAACTTATTAAGTCCTTGTAAAACACTCCTTTGGGTAGATTTATTTTTTAATTCAAAGAAGTCTTGTATTTATTACACAGGACTTGAGTTTGCATACCATATTGACGAAATGCTAAAGTGACATGTACTATTTATAGTGATACTTAATTTGTGTTTTAATAAACTAATCTTGCCTGAAGATCAAAGTGCAAAGCTAGCCACACAGCTCAGGCAGTGGTGGCACACATCTTTAATCCCAGGAGCCATGCGATTTAGCCATAGAGTCTGGGCAGTGGTGGTGCACACCTTTAATCCCAGCATTAGAGAGGAATTTAAGACTCGAGGAGACAGGAGGGTCTTAGTCAGCAGTCAGTCTGAAGTCACGCGGAGGACAGGATCACCCAGCCTTGGTAGAAGTAATAAGTCTCTAATGGTTGACTGGTTGGCTTTACTGATCGTCAGTTTGATTCCCAATATCTGTCTTTGACTTTTATTACTTGTGCCGCTATTGTTTCAATTTTTTATTTGTTTTAGTCTCCTATCACTTATAGTATGTAATGAGTTGATTTTTTTGCTTCTGCCATGGTAGTGTTATTAGACACAAGCACAAAGGAGAAAAGTAATTTAGGAGAGCAAACACTTAAAAGATACTGTCAGTGCCCACAGTATGCAAACTGGAGAGTGAGAACAACTTATTCGTGTCTATTTGCTTCCATGCTCATGACTCTATCTCAATCAGATAGTGAACTTACATGAAGATTAATGATTTAAAGCTCTGTATGAAATTCTTGAAAAAAGGTATTTCCTGGTCTTTTATAAAGCAGGTCAATTTCAAGTGTTCACTTATATTTTTAAAATATAAAATTATATTTTTATGGTAACAAAACCCTATTTTTAAAATTTATTCTGCAAATATGATAAAAATTCTTTCATTTTCATGGTTCTTTGTGGTTATAAAGAACTTCATCTAGAATGTACCTCAGTCTCCAAAGAGGCTTATAAGTTCCAAATGACTCTTCATGAAGAATATTCCAAAAAAGATAAAGTCCTTTCACTAATACTATGTAGAAACCTCTACTTACTTTCCATTTTTCCACACACGCCAGTGTTCTTTATTCTGTGTTGTGCTGTCTCTCTTTACATTTAGTTAAAGAATGATCATAATCATGTAGAATATAGAAATCCTCAGAAAATTCTCACGGCAATAGTGAATATGTTGCCTGAACGGGCTGTCTCCTGGGATCAGACTGATGACTACTCCATTTGTACCAGAGAGCCTTCAGTAACTGTTGGAAACAGATGCAGAGACCCACTGCCAAACATTAGCCCAGGCTCAGGCAGTCCTGCTGAAGAGAGGGAAGGATTGTAGAGGATTGAGGGGTCGAGGACATTACAAGAAAACCCACAGACACAACCAGCCTGGCTCATAGGAGCCCACTGAGTTTGAAACTACAACCAGGGAGACTGTCTGGGATGTACTTAATCCCCTCTACATATATATGACTGTTGTGAGGCTTGGTCTACTCATGGAAATGGGAGCAGAGGTGCCTTGCCCAGCCTTTTAATCAGGGGAGGTTCTTAGTCTTACCCAAACTTGATATGCCATGCTTTGGTGGTACTCATGGGAGGTCTGCCTCTTTCTGAACAGAAATAGAGGAGGAGAGGATTTGGTGGAGAAAATAGGAAGAGAGGGGCCAGTAGAAACTGCATTTGGAATATAAAATAAGTAAATAAAATTGTAAAAAATCATGAAAATCTTGAATACAAAATTAAGGTCTGAATCCTTTAGAATGAAACAATATATTATACTGTTTTATGTACTAGCTTTTTTTTTTCCTTTTGGACCATGAACCAGCTCCCAAATCATGCCACAGAGATGCTTAGTCATAAATTTGGCCTAGCTAAGGCTTGTTTCTGGCTAGCTCTTTTAACTTAAATTAACCTGTTTCTCTTTATCATTTGCTTTTGGGCTTTTTATCTTCTTTCTGTTTATCTTACTTTCAGTGCTTCTCATATCTGCTTACTGCTGCTGCCTGGCTGGCCCCATTCTCTTTGCCTTCTCTCTTTCTAGATTTCTTCTCCTATTTACTCTCTCTGCCCACCAGCCTTGCCTATCCTTCCTTTGTCTCGCTATTAGTGGTTCAGTTCTTGATTAGAACAATCAGGTGTGCCTTAAGCAGAGCAGGAGAAACAAATGCAACACATCTTTACATAGTTAAACAACAAAAACATCTTTACATAGTTAAAGCAATAGTCTGCAGCATAAACAAATGTAACACTTTATTATATACTTAAAATAATATTCTACAACAGTATTAAATCTCTCTTTATAATTAGGAAACTCAGCTATATGAAACTATTTCTGATATTAATACATTCTTTTATTTTTAGGTATGAAAGTTCTTTATTTAAAGGAATTTGCAATGTGTCATAAATATTTCATGTTAACAGTATTAAAATATAATGGTATTTTCATATCAGGTTCATAGGACATGCAAAAATCTACAACTTAGTATTGTATACCCAATCCTTGGATAGGGTCAACAATAACATGAGTGGTCACAATAGCATTATCTTCTCATTGGGGCTGATGTTGCATTTTCCAAATGATCAGAGTTAGTTCTTGGAAATGCATACTTGATATGGTACTTCAGGTACTTCTCTTTAGTGGAAAGGAGATTGCCACTGCCTAATCTACTTTGAATGTATTAATAATTAATAACCGTGGTCATGGACACCCTTATATTGGATGTGGATTTGCCTTTGTTGTATGCAGTGAAATTGTTCCTTTAATACTATTCAAAAATCTGAACATTTGACCAGTACATTTCAAAGGATTTCACAATTAATTCAAAACAATTTTATGAAAACTGCTAGACTTCCTAGTCAATGTAGTACCTTGGTAAAAGAATACAGAATGTTAGAATGTATTAATAGACTCAGCCAAATGGCCAACACAGACCCAACACTCTTTAGAAAGGTACTGGGATGTTCTGAATGAGAAATATTCAGCACTGACTTGCTCAGAGGTAGCAGAACTTTTAGTTTCTAGAGCTTTTCTGGAGGAAGGATGTCTGTGTTTGGGGAGTTTAAAGTCTCATACCAGTTTCTGTTTCCTGCTGTGGATAAAAATGTGCTCTTACAGCTTCTTACTACCATATATACTACTACTATGTGTTTCTTACTATTACTAAGGACTCTTCTGTGAATCTGTAAGAAAAAAGTAATCTCTTTCTTCTATAAGCTTTGTTTGTTCATAGTATATTATCACAACAATAAGAAGTAACTAAAGCTGTATATATTATGGTTCACTGTGATGCATTTGTATGTAAGCAGAGGCTTCATTTCATTTCCTGGCCACCTAGAGCTGAATAATCACACAGGAACTGTATTAATTGCAACACTGCCAATTATGCCAATGACTCATGCATATTTCTAGTGAGCTCTTACATCTTAAATTAACCCATTTTTATTATGCTGTGTATCGCCACGAGTCTGTGGCTTACCAGAAAAATTCCAGCAGCAGTGTCTTTTTTCCTTGAACATGGTATCTCCCTGACTCAACCTTTATATTTCTGTGCAGATTTCCTACCTGGATTTATGCTGCTAAGTGACTGGACTAAACTGCTTTATTCATCAACCAGTAAAAGAACAAATATGCAGAAGAACATCCCATGTAATCTCCCCATTTTGTTTGAATAAAAAGTAAAGTTTTAACTTTAACATAGTACAATTACATATAACAAAAGAGGCATCAAGCAAGAATTACATTTACAACATATTTAGTCTATTTGTGTCTGGCAAATTTAGAGAAAATACTCTATCATCTATATATGCAGCATAACTAAATCAACCTTAAATTTGTATCAGTAGACCAAGATCCATGCCGATGAAAAATATTCATTTCTATATCATTTGTAAATAAGTACCAACAGATGTTCTGAGATCATCAGTCACAAAAGTGTGGCTATGAGGATTGTGGTTATAAACGTGACCTTGGGGTGAAGTGAGCTTAGATTTCTGGGCTAGACTTTAATTCCAGTCTTTCATGGCCTGGATACAATAATAAAAATTAAATGTATTTGAATTAATTTCAAGAACATATGACTGCATTTTTATAGGTTATGTTTTGATACATATGCCAATTTGTGATTCAAAACTCAGGTATAGCATCCTTGTCTTCTCAAGCATTTTTTGTGTCTTGATGGTGCTGTTTCAATTTGAAGCTGAAATGTTCCCAGAAAGTAGTACTGTTTTGTCAAATGATGGAAACTCCAGTGGGGGAAGGTGTCTGGAGCTCATAGTTTAGTTTTGTTTACCTCATTTTATCTCTCTTATTCCCAGATACTCCACTTCCCAGGATGTTTCAACCCAGACCTCCTGCTACAGGGCCAAGAGACTGCTCAAAAAAAATGGTGAGCCAAAATGGATCTTCACTCTTTCTAATTGTTTCTCTTTGATATTTGTCTCAGAAACAACACAAAGGAGAAGTATGACTGGGAGACAAAACACTCAAAAAATTGTTTCCTGCTAATTTTTTAAATATACAAAGCATTCTCAATATCTATAGCCCCTTTCCATGCAATAGAAAACTGAAACTTCTGTCTCCAGAACACAAATGTACACACATGCACATGAGAGACAGAGAGACAGAGACAGAAAGAAAAAGCAAATGAGACAGACAGGCAGACAGGCAGACAGACAGAGTGGTCTTGATATAAAATTTCCCTGACTCAGTTTTCTGAACACTAGAAGTGTATGTGTTTGCTCAGATCATCAATTTTGATACTACAAGCAAAATTGCTTATTTTTCAAAACTCTCGAATTTTTATCATGAATGTTTCAATAAAGTCTCCATTTCTGAAGTAGAATTTTAAAACATTATTTTTTCATATATGTGGGTGTACACATATATATATATATATATATATATGTACTGCATGTTATTCTAGTGCCAGCAGTGGCCAGAGAAGGATGTAACATATCAACAACATCCACATGGGGGCTGTGAACTGAACAAACAAGGTTCCTCTGCCAGAAAAACAAGTGCTGTGAACCACTGAGTCGTCTGTCCAGCACCAAAGTAGAAATTTTTAAAAATTTAATTGAGAGAATGAAACTTGGAGAGAAGATTCAAAATAGGTTGGCTAATATCTGTCCAATTTTTAAATCAATGTTTCAAAATTTGAAGCCCACATTTTCTGAAGACAAGTATCATTGTTCCCCAAGTCAAGGGTAGTACAATAGGGAAGCTGTTTTGTTGAGGTGTGAAGACAATTACATCCTTATAAGCACCCATATCTGTGTAATGTCTCATTAAGCCCCACCAGAGGTAGTAATTATTTCATCTGGGAAAATGAAGCTGGGAGATCAGAGCTGAAAGTTCACTTGAATACTGGAAGTTCAATACTTTTGTGCCACCTGGACATATAAAAATAAAATAATAATATAATAATATAAATATTACTTGGATTGATATTGGAATTTGAAGACCTTAGGGGAATAGATTGCATATTTTGTATTTTTGAACAGACAATGATTTATTAATTCTAATAAGAATCCCTTCATTTTTTTCTTTTAACTACATATGATGCTGTTCCTCGGGACCTAAAATTTTTTGTCTATTAAATTCTCATAGTAACTCTATAAACAGTATACTTTGTTTTCATTTTATTTCTGAAGCTCAAGGACTGCAGTTATTTTTTTTTGCAGTACAACAATTTTTTTTCCTTTTTTATTTATTCTTATCTCATATATCACATCACAACTTCAGTTTTCTTTCATTCCTCTCCCAGTCCTGTGCTCCACTACCTTTCTACCTAGATCGACTCCTCCTTCTTTCCCTTCAGAAAATGCAGGCCTCCTAATAATATCATCCAAACATGTTATATAAAGTTATAATAAGAAGAGGCTCATTCTCTCATGTTAAGGCTGGATAAGCAGCAAAGTAGGAGAAAAAGTCTCCAAGAGCAGACAAAGGAGTCAGAGACAGCTTCATTACCACTGTTAGGAGTTTCACAAGAACATAAAGCAATACAACATTGATTATTTGCAGAAGACCTAGATCAGACCCACACAGGCTCCCTTATTGTTGCTTCAGTATCTTTGAGCCCTTGCAAGCCTTGGTAAGTTAATTCTTAAGGCCATTTAGAATGGTGTCCTTGACCTCTGACTTTTGCAATCCTTCCTCCCACTCTTCTACTGGATTTCCCAAACCCTGCTTAATGTTTGACTAGGAGGTCTCTGCAACCTCTCCCATCAGTTGCTACATGAATCCTCATGATGATGGTTATAAAAGGCTCTCACTCTATGAGTATAGCAGAGTATCTTTAGAAATCATTTAATTGATTAAATCATTTAATTAAAGTAATTAAATTACTTAATTTTCCAACTGGGTTGTGATTTGTTCTATCCTAGGTTACTGGGATTCAAGACTCTGGTGCCTTACCCTATCAGGAACTATCAGGTGTGTGCCCTCTCTGATGGTCTCAACTTGGACCAATTTTAGTTGGCCAGTCCAACAAGTTCTATGCCACCTTTACCCCAGCACATCTTGAAGGCAGGACAAATTGTAGATTGAAGGTTTTGTGACTGGGTTGGTGTCCCACCCAATCCCTCCACTGGAAGCCCTTTCTGGTTACAGAAGATGACTATTGAGGTTCAATATTCCCCATTACTAGGGATCTTTGTGGGGTCACCCTCATGAATTCCTGGGAGTTTCCATTGCACTAAGTTTCTACCTCACCCCTAAAATGCCTCCAAATTCTGTCATCTCTACCAGTACTCTTTCTCTCTCCATCCCCTTCCTAAAACCTCCTGTTCTCATCCCTACCTGTTCTTGGTACACCAGAGAAATATACTATGCTTCTCCTGACCAGGGAGATACATCCATCATGATTCTTCACTGCAGTACATTCACTCTCTACAGATTTATAAATAACTATATTTTAAGTATTCGTTTTATCTATAATATATATCAGTATTATATATAATATATTATGTATAATATAAATGATCTATAATAATGATATGTGATGTATAATATTTAAATACATATCAAAGACAGAATTCAATACATCTTCATCTTTCCTGACCCCTAAATTTATATGCCTTGTGTCTTTTCAATTATGTTCTTTTTGCTTTTCTCACTCAAAGCCATGAGGTACAGAAAAAGAGCAGAGTATTTGAAAGAAAGCTCCTGATATTGAGTTTGTCTTACATTTCCTAATAGTACATATTAATTTAAGTCTTTATAGAGATATAATTTTCTAAATCCGTCAAAACTTTCAGTCAGCTATAGGGCAGGGATATTTAAGCATGTCTGCACTTGCTGTCAATTGCTTATATGTGTTCCAGAACACTGAAATTCAAAAGTGACCAAGTCACTGAAAGGGAGTAGTCCCTCTTTCTTCTTCTGCTCTCTTTATTTTCTATTTGTACTGTGTGTGAATAAGGAATTTGTGAGTGATGTCATATTTTTAACTATATTTTCCCACAAACATTTCTAGCAGAGATTCAGCATATGTTAAAAGGAAATCATATTGATAAGATGTTAATATAGCAGTCAAAAATAACAAATTTTATATCAATCTTTAGCATACTGTTTGTATTCAAGTGTGGAAGTAGGTATCATTTAGCTGGAGACAGCTTTTCACAAAACAGTCATTCCTTATGGTCTTCATATGCTTCTAAAGAGAGGAAATATTTTACTCCTATTCTTGCAGAACTATGCTCAGTCACACAAAATGAAACAAATTGTAAAACATGATTTTGCAAACGAATTACCACATTTCTTATGACTTAATTTGTTCTGACAATTTTTGTAGCGACAATACAGTTTTCTCCTGACAAGCACAATTAGGTTTGGTGAGGCACTCTTATTTCATGTCTCTGAGAAAGTAACTCAAGTCAAATGAAATATCTGTGACAAGACAGGCAGTGCACTAGAAAGACATGGTGAATTCAAGAAAATCATGTTGAACTGGAATTCATAAAACATGAAATAACACCATAAACCATTATTATAAAAGTTTAAACAACAACCTCTTTAAAATGCAGTAGACTGCATAATGGTGTGTTGCCTTTTAACTTTAAAGTGAGTGAGGAGTGGGGAGGGCTTGAAGAGAAGAATAATAAAGTGTTCACTCACATACAGTTAGGAGAAGCAAGGGCAGAAATTCATCTATTACACTACTAGAGTTTGAAAATCCTAAAATCTTATGTAAGCTGCTTGTATGAAGAAATTTCTTCAGAATTTGATGACAGAAGTTACAAAATAATTTCACACTAGTGTAGATTTACATATAATAAAGGTTGATTTATTCAGGGGAGACTCACAGATCACTGTCCTAGATCACAGTCCTCTGCACAAATGAGAAACAGGAACTGAGTTTTGATGTGGGATTCCCCTCTGTCTGCTGGGAATACCATTGGTTAATAAAGAAACTGTCTTGAGCCTGTGATAGGATAGAACAGAGCTAGGTGGAGAAAATTAAACTTAATTCTGGGAGGAAACAGCAGGGAGTCAGCAAGAAGCCAGAAGCCCTACAGGACACAGATGCAGGGACTTTGCCTGGTAAGCCACTACCATGTGGCAATATACAGATTAATGGATATGGGTTAAATTAATATGTAAGAGTTAGCTAATAAGAAGCTAGAGCTAATGAGCCAATCAGTGATTTAATTAATATAGTTTCTCTGTGATTATTTTGGTTCTGAGCAGCCAGGAACCAACAAGCAGCCTCTCTACTACAGAGTCTAGCAGCCGAAAGTGAGAGCCAGATGGAAGAGAGCAAGTGCATGCTTACAGCAGTATTTATAGTATGAGAGACCATGGCCAAGTGGTCTGGTATCTTAAAGGTTATAGGCTGAAGGAGCTGAAGGAACTCCCACAGCACCTCACCCTTTTGTTTAAATAAGAGAATTTCAAACCCAATGCAAAACTATATGCACTAGGAACAGATATCAAGTATAAGATTAGAATTATAACCAGCATAAATAATATTAAACAAGGAACATATGGTGAATGCTTTAATAAACATTCTATCCTAAGGAATCTAAGTCTTGTAGTGGAAATGGCTTGGCTAGAACATCAGAGGATGGTAACTATGACTATCTAATTTCAATCCCATCTAAGACCTGAGAAGGTAAATAATATTAATTGAGTAGGCAGGAAGTGCAATCATGCAGCTTCCAAAATGTGCAGTAGATGACAGAGACAAATGGCCACCTGAGCAATCACCAAAAGTCTCATATGCAATGTTGAAGCATCCAATTTTAGATAAGGTCTAGAGTAACTGACAGACCATTTTAGAGGCAGGAGAAATTTCAAAACCATATTACCCTGTCTTGGCAAGATCTGACAGTCTTTTTTCTTGTATCTTGATGTCCAGTCTGGACATCATGCACTTTGTCAGTAGCTGAGGCATAGGAAGTTCCTTGCCCAAAGGTCAGTTGTGCCAAGAAGAAATCAAACTCCAAATGGAGTGTCTTTGGTGCTCAAGGTTCTCTCAGGAATAGATCAGTGCTGCCAGGAGCAATTGTGTTTCATATCAACAGAATCCTAAGTTATTTAAATGCAATATTCTACAGAACTTTGAAGTGGTTGAAGGCTACCTCTTTATGCAGAATACAACCTCTATGTATCTAAAGAACATAATTAGTCTGAAAAAAAGTATTGACCTGTAATACTTATATAACTTAAATATTAAGACTTCACATCACAATATTAAACAATCTTTAAACAACTGTGCAGAAAAGGAGGACAACGACTTCAAAGTATAAACATGTATAAACATCTTTATCAAAGGTATAAATATGCAATGCAACATAATAAATATATACTAAAATTGTATCAATACATGAAATGTCATAAACAAAGGTAGAAACATGCAAGCATACAATCTGAGAAAATAAGCTTGCTTAGGTGTACAAATATAGTAAACAGAAATAGGAGCATATTTAATATAAAAATATAGTTTGAACTTGTATCAATATATAAAAATCTCTACCAATATAAATTGTTCATAAATAAGAGCTCACAAGTTATCACTCTATTACTTACCATCATTATTATTAGTGTGAGTAAATTCACACTAATCTATCTCTTATCCCATTCAGTTTTGTCTCTTTTTTTGATATCTCTATACCTGTATAATTTCAATCCTAACCCCCAAACCCATAGAGTAATATTCAATCCCAAAGTAGTGTCTCTAACCCAGAAGACAAACTGTTGGGAGAGGAGATCCTTCCATCTTTTATTGGGGCAAAGTTATTTCTATGGGATCTTAGAAAACTAAAATGATGGTTAAGTTTCAAGATGGCTGGTTTTTATAATTTCAAATAATCTCTGAATTGTCTATTGGGTTTTTTTCAAGTTCTTAATTGGAATTCTGCCCAGAATATTGTAAGAGGGTAAACCATTTCCACAGTCTTACAAAAAAGAAAAAGAAAAAAAAGAAAAAAACAACCCAGTACCATAGTAGTGCTATCACCATCATGATGTCTTATCAACCAGGTGGAGTTGTTGTTGTGAAGCCCCATCTTCTTCCTGGAAGTTTCAAATGTTGTTACTTCAGGAAAATCTACTGTTCATAGTTGAAAAAGTTAACATTATTCATATAGACATATATTCAGCAAAAGATACAATATAGACATAATGAACATGGAGAAAAGTAAAATATTTCCTTAAATATCTATCTTCTTTCTGTCCCATACAAGAAGGCTCCTGACAGGAGACAGAAATTCAGGATTTTTCTTTTAACAACATGTTTGGATTTAGAGAAGGACAACCACTGTCCAACTCCAAAGCCAGCTCTGATTTTTAAGTAGA
>JAQHUG010000018.1:13019226-13029271 GCA_028555095.1 Dicrostonyx torquatus | reverse complement strand
TTGATGTTTGCTTGAAGATTCCAAATAAAATTTGTATCACAGAATTTGACTAGCCAAACTAACTTCCTTTGTCACACAGTTGATTAATGGATCTAGAGTAATTGTGATATGAGCAATGTCATGTAAGTCATTTACTTTACTGTACTGCACTAGGAAAGGTGAGTGACTAAAAAGCAAGATTACCTTTCTGCCTTTAATGATTCATATTTGTCCGGTGTCTCATTAGATCTGGTCTCTAAATTTAGGAGAGTGTTATTTATATTTACGGTTGACGTTATCTTCAAAAAAAATAAAATCTAAAGGGATATTTGAATAAGCCACCCTCTTCTTGAGTGGTTTACTGAGTCTCTTATTTTCCAGTTGCTATTCCTATATTATTTTAGTTTTGTCTCCTTGTGTGTATCTATACATAATGTGTTGTGTGGTATATGTAGATACAGGTTTTGTTTACTAGTAAATGTATCTGTGCACCAATGCACAAATTTGTAGAGGTCATGGAAGGGGGTGAGAGCATTAGGCTTTCTGAATTGTACTTTTGTTACCTTATATTCTTAAGACAGGGTCTTTCACTGAACATGGTGCTCAGACGGCTGCAAGCAAGCTCCGATAATACTCCATTCTGCTCTCCACAGGCTAGGGTACATGTCTAGCTTTTTATTTGAGTGCTGAGGATTTGAGCTCAGATCATTATATTTGTGAAACAAAGCGTACTATCCACCAAGTCACCACTCTACTGTTCTGGCTTTCACTTTTTACTACCTCTAAGAGCAAGTTCTTTTTCCCATTGCAAATAAAAAGTGACATTCTCAAAAGTGGTTTGACATGTGTTCAGAATTCTCTAATATTTCCATTACATTTAGAGTCAAATCCAAATTTCATATCATGGCTGAGTATGGATAGCCTAGATATGTACTTCCACTTTTGTCTGCGTTTGAGCTCATTTCCCAGAAGTAAATAACAGAAAGCAGACATGAACTGCATCTCAGCTCTGGAGTTTAGATAAAGGGCCGACTTCTCCTCCGGTGGGGGTGGCTAGATGGGAAGCCCTCTCCTAGGGCCTGTCGCACTCCACAGGGCCGACTTCTCCTCCGGTGGGGGTGGCTAGATCCAGACGTTTTCTTTTTTAAATCTCCAATTTCCTGTCTCAGAAGCCCCAGTTCAGCAGATCAATGTCCCAAACCACATTCCTCTGTCACATCATGCCTATTCCCAAAGATTCTATCAATGATTGGATCATTTCTGGTGAGAAGACTCATCTAAAATTGGGATCATTTCACATACAGCAAAAGCTAACAAAAAGAAGAGAACAATTTGAAAATGAGCAGAGAGATATGTGGAAAGGCTTGGAAAGAGGAAAGTGATTGTGAAATGTTATGATCGGATTATAATCTCAAAAAAAANTTTGAGATACCATCTTATACCTGTCAGAGTGGCTAAAATCAAAAACACCAATGATAACCTATGCTGGAGAGGATGTGGAGTAAGGGAAACACTCATCCATTGCTGGTGGGAATGCAAACTTGTGCAACCACTTTGGAAATCAGTGTGGTGGTTTCTCAGAAAATTGGGAGTCGATATACCTCAGGATCCAGCAATACCACTTTTGGAAATATACCCAAGAGATGCCCAATCATACTACAAAAGCATTTGTTCAACTATGTTCATAGCAGCATTACTTGTCATAGCCAGAACATGGAAACAACCTAGATGCCCTTCAATGGAAGAGTGAATAAAGAAAGTGTGGCACATCTACACATTAGAGTACTACTCAGTGGTAAAAAACAATGACATCTTGCATTTTGCATGCAAATGGATGGAAATAGAAAACACTATACTGAGCGAGATAACCCAGACGCAAAAATATGAATATGATATGTACTCACTTATTAGTGGATTCTAGCTATAAACAATGAATATTGAGCCTCTTGTGTGTGATCCTAGAGATGATAACAGTTTTCAAAATTTCTTTGTTACTTACTGATGTCAAAACAAAGTCTCTTGATGCTATGTGGATATTGTTGCCTGACAACTCAGATGAATGCACATGGATGGGATTGGGACAAGTAGTTAAAATTTGATGGTATAGGTATAATTGATGTTCTATTGAAATATTTTGATGGCGCTTATAGAGAAAATGATATGGTCAAATGTCTTTAATGTGAGACAAAAGAAGAATTAAATTAGCTGTGAATTATTTGCAAATGTAGAATGTGGTTTCAAACATTTATTTATTACATTTATGAAAATGTAAAATTGGCTTTCTTCAAAAAATATCTCAATATATTATGATGCAGAATTATAATATAAAAGCACAGTTCACAAAGCAAATGTGGCACCAAGATATTTAAACCAGACACAAGCCTCTGGGTATATAGAGAGCTGTCAAACACCTTCTATCAATTAGAATGAGACTTGGGTCTATTCTCAAGCAGCAGAAGTAGGAAGACAGTGTTAAAAGTTTATTTGTCAAGGGATGTCTGAAAAACAATATTCTGCATCAACATGCAAATTTTTGTTATCAGATTTGATTATGTGAAAATCTCAGTTATGTGAAAGTCAAGCGCTTGAAAGTCAGGGGCATTTCCTTTAAGATTTAAATTTTAAAGTTAAATATAACAAGAGGTTGTCTTTCAAAGATATATTTTTTGAGTGTTAGGTATCCTCAGCTATTCATCTGACCTATTTCTAAATGCTGATGTTCATCAATTTTCCATGTTGTTTTCTAAGTTTCCTAACACTTACCACTCTAAGTTCACATTCATCTATTTTCTCAGTTCTCCTTGGCCCACCTTTGCCACAGAATGACCAGACACTGGGAAAGAACTATGCAATAAAATAAAAAGAATTACAGAGTACCCTTCCCTTTTAAATTTTACATTAGCATACAGAAAAATGTTCCATGATGACATTTTTATGCATGTTTATCATTTTACTTGATCACATCCATGCTGCCTCTTTACCCTTTACTTTGACCTTCTTTCTGTTTTCCTATTCGTCATGTAACCAGTCAAGGAAACAGAAATGAGCCACTGTTGCTCAATGATACTGAGAGAAGCATGTGCATTATCACGTTTTTCTTTGTTTCTCAGCATGCTCTTGAAGACTGGCTGTTATGGGATGGTATGTGACTGTTGTGTACAATTCTGAGACTACCTCTAAATTAAAGAAGAACAACTTTCATGGATATTTTATCTTCACTGATAACTACAGAGCCTTCCAGCGTGTTACTGCATGTCTGCTGCCTCTGGGAACTCTTGCTATTAGCTCTCATCTGAAAACTCAAAGCACTGAATCAAAGATGCAGGCATGGATGGTTTTAGTGCATATATGGCTATGAAATGTTGCGGAAAACATGACTGCATGCCCTTAGGAATAATCAAACTTGGCTTCATATCAGCTGCACATTTTGAACACAAGTTTATGTTAGGTGAACTTTTCTATAGTTTCTTTCCAGAGAAATGAGGCAGGATGGAAAAGTTATTGAAATGAAGCATATTTAAAGGATGAAACAGTGAATAGTGGGTGGACTTCAAATATTGATCACACTCTTAGATACCAATATTCTTCACAGAAAGAAATAACAGTGACCTGCTGATGGCCTCATGTTCAGCTTTATTCATTAATCAATTTGTTTAGGGTTTTAAAATACGACAATTATCATAGCCAACTGTGTGGTGCTGCCTGCCTTTTATTTCAGTTCTTGGGAAGCAGAGGCAGGTGGATCTGTGATTTTGAGGCTAGCCTGACCTACAGAGAGCTCCAAAACAGCAATTGCTATATGGAGAAAAGCTGTCTCAAAAAACTGAAAACAAAACAAAAGACACTATATCTTTGGTGCCAAAGAAAATATTTATTATTGGAATCTTGAAATTGGGTGTTTTGTGAGAAACCAAATTATTGTAAGGACAAATGCTCGGATTATCATACTGTAGACTTGTTTCACTAATTGTAAGTATTAAGGATTTAAAATGTTTAAGAGGATTAAAACTGGTTAAAAATTATTTTCTAAGGTCACTGTTCACTACAGTGTATTCCTTGCCTCTGCTTTAACTATCAAGAACTAGGATGAGAATTCCAGCATGAGAATGTTATAACCTATACACACCAAATTTCAACATATATATTTAACACAAATATAAAATGCTGCTTATTTTCTCTAACATTAAAAAATGTCATATACCATGATTTCTTCAGGGTTTAAAATTTTTAATTAACAAAGGTAATTTATAATTTCATAATAAATTAAAACTATCTTTATGAAACATTTTCATAGGTACCAAGTAGAAAGTATTTCATAAAAATTAAACCAAGTCCTGCCTGTATTGTTTTTGAAAAAGAGGTCATAAAATATTTAAAAAATTTTTCTTGCTTGTTAATATTCTTCCCAAATACCTAGATATGATTTAATATAAACTTGAAATTATTAGAGGTGTAAAGAAAGATATCTCATATTTCATCACATTGAATGACAATTTATATTCTATTATAAAACACAGGAAGACACGTGTATAAATCCAGTGAATAGTAGTAACTATAGCAGCTACAATATTAGGAAAACTAAATGCATATATAAACTCCACGGCTTTAAAGCTGGGTTACCCAATTAAGTATAAAACATTTGTTCTAGTTAGTTTTCTCTGTTGATATGACAAAACACCAACTCAAACAAACTTGGAGAGGAAAGAGTTTATTGCATTTTATAGGGTGAAGTCCATAATCAAGGGAAGTCAGGAACCTGGAGACAGGAACTGAAGCACAGACCATGGAGGAATATTGCTTTACTGATTTGCTCTGCCTGTCCTGCTCATCCTGGTTTAGGGTTAACATTATCCATCATGGTCTTTATCCTTACACATCAGTCATTCTTCAAGAAAATTCCTCCACAGACTTGTTTACAGTCTAATCTGGTCATGGCACATTCTCAATAGAGGTTTCTTCTTCCTGATGACTCTAATCTAATTTGTGTCAAGTTAACACTAAAATAACCAGGACAATGTTATTTACAATATAAAATGTGGTTTTCATTTTATATATTCTATCAGTATTTACAAAGAAGTACAATATGGAGCCATGAGATAGTTCAGTAGATAAAAGAGCTGGCTGCCAAGTGTAAAGAGCTGCTCCTGCAAATTATTCTCTGACTTCACATATGCTGTGGTGCTGTGCCAACACTCACTTGTGTAGAATTCATTTTCCACAGTCATATGCACACAATTAATTAAATGTAATGTTTGAAAGTAAAAAAAAAATACAATAATGAAGCTTTTAGTCTCTACTCCCGTGTATTTGTTAAAGTTGCTAGCTTACCCTAATAAGGTATTCCTACAAAATCTTTATCTGATTAAAACCTCCCTGTGAGTCTGAGAAATACTGAATAAAATGAAATTTTGTTTAGTTTTCTGTGGAAAACAGACATTAAGATAAACTAAATAACAGAGTCTGATCTGCTACTGGTTTGAAACTGGAATGAAGAAACAATATGCACAAAGATCCTTCAACAACTGAGCTCCCACTGGAAGGGAGAACCTTGTGGTTGTCCACCTCCTACAAAAAGAGCCACTTCTACCATTTCTCTAAAATGAAAACCATTTTAAAATGAAGTGAGAGAAAAACTCTCCATGAATTTAGGTAAAGGAATAGATTCTCATCCCCAAATACTTTTGCCAACCACACTTGAACAAATTAGGAAAAGTTCAGTTCACTTTTGAATAAAAAAAAAAAGTCAAAATCCTGACCTACGGCAGAGAGGATGCGAACCTTTCATGTTTGATGTCTCCCTCCTTTCCAAAGGTGACTTGGCTAGACTCTCGGATATGTTTGGTCTGCATCCTTGCACAGGAGAAACTGAGAAAGTTCTTCTTATCTGAGGGAAAGGCTTTCTAAGAGGCTCAGCTCCCTCTCACTGCTGCATTGATGAACACATGGCTGTTGGAGATCTTGTGCATGACCCACAGAAGATCAATTAGTCAATGTCCAGCATGGGTAGGGGTGAGGAGTTCCTGTGCAGTCCCACCCCTGTCTGTGGAGGAGATTTGGCAATTAGTGTGTTCTAGAGCGGGAGAGATATTTTCTTTTAAGGGTTCAGCTCCTGGTAGTTGAAGCACACTACAGGAGATGACCTCACACCCATGATTGGATGCAGCACAAAATTAAATGCAGGTTATTTTTTAAAAAAAAAAAACAAAATTAAAAAGTGCTACATATTTGAGGTATATTCCAGGAATTAGAAGAATTAATGAGTTGAACAAAATCAAAATACCTGTATGAATGCATGAAATTCTCAAAAAAATATAAAAACATATCAAGAAGAAAGGGGAAAAACACTCTAAAATGAGCATTATTAAATGTCTGGAAATTCTGGGAATAGTAAAAGCCCTAGTAAGTTTCAAATGTCAGCATAGACATAAATATCTTAATCACTTTGATACTATATGAGAAGATATAAGCCACTGAGTGTGGACATTTGCCTATGGTCTATGGACATCTCTATTGACCTGTACAACTCACTTGCCTTACCTTACTGTTTGAATTTGTTCTTGCACAATAAGTAAGAGCCTTCTCCATGAATCACAAATGGATATAATCTGGTATCTCATATCTGTGAGTAAGAAAAATTACAGGAAATTGGGAATCAGCCTACCTCAGGATCCAGCAATAATACTCTTGGGAATANTATGGGAAAGGAAGTATTTTGCTTTTTGTCTCATTGCCTGTGCACTTTATGGCAATTTCATCTGTTCTGTTGCTAAGGAATGTCTTCATTGCTATTAGGACCTATGTTTTTGAGATTCCAATATACATTGAAGACTAGAAACTCTCCAGGACTCTAGCACCATATTGACACTGCTAAGACATTCATTCTTGAGGATCCACCATTAGATTCTTGGTTTTTCCATCAGTAGGCAAGCATTGTTGGACTTCTCTGACCACAGCCAATATGTTACACTAAAATACAATACAATATATATGTACTCTATGTGTTGTAATTATATATGTATGCATATATACACATGTATACTTGTAGATGTATTTATATATGTAACAGGATATATTATGCATATATGAATATATATGGCATGGTATATGATATTTATTTCCTTAGCCTAACACACTGTAAACCACTTAGAGGTTTTATTTTTGTTTCGTTTTTGTTTTTCTGAATCTGTCTTTATTATATATCTTTATTGTTTTGAGCACATGATTTTTTTTTTGATCTACTAGGTAGCAGGAATAGTATTAAAGCTATAGCTTTAGTGTTTGGCTTCACCACATTTTTCAGCTTTTTTAGAGACTAGGTTCATTGCAGAGGTACTGGAAAGAGCCGTGTTTATTGCCACAACTCTGTGAATTTTTAATGTCCATGCCAGCATCAAGAAGTCTGCCACCAGCTGCTCAAAAATACCATTTAAGTTTTTCGTGGCAGAACCTCTTAAAAGAGTTGTAAGGTTTTTTTTTCCAGTAATGCTGAGTCAAGAAGCCTCTTTTAAAGGAGCCATGCCTCTACTTGCCTCTAGCAAGCAGAGCCCCACCCCCCTGAGACAATAATGCTACCAAGAAGCTGTGCTTGCCTCTGTTTTTTATCTCTCTAGAATCCTTCTGTAAAGCTTTTTTAGGCTTTATGTGGAAATTTGTGCCCATGTTTGGTGCCATTTATAAATAGAGACTGCACTTTTGTTTCCCAGACACCCAGATCCAAATAACCATACAGAACCATGTTAATTACAACATTATTTGGCCAATAACTTAGATATAACTCTAGCTACCTCCTATATCTTCTATTTACCCATTGCATGAGTCTGTGTCTTACTGGTAATATTCTGGCATCTTTCTCCTTCGATGGTTATATGGCATCTCCTTGACTCCCCCTATTGTCTTTTTTTTCTCTGTTCAAATTTCCTGCTTGGATTTACTCTGCTGAGCCATTGGCCAAAACAGCTTTATTCATTATCCAGAAAAAACAGCACATATACAAAAGGCACCCCACATCAATATATAATATATATTCCTGTTAGATGAATTAAATAACTGTCTTATAATCCGATCAACTTCTGTAAAGATGCTTTAGCTATTTTAGGATCTAGGAGAAGGATCATAAAGGATTCTGACTTTCCTGTGTTGTCCATGTTTGACTATAATCTTCCCTGTCCTGTCACTCATTCTTTTTGTCAATATCTATATAGGCAATGTCTGTTCTTCACTCTTTCAGAACAGCTAAGAAGGCTCTAATTACTCATGCAATGATAGCTTTTTCTTTCTCTCAGTACTCGTATTTCCTGAAATTATTTGATTTTTTTTATTTATATAATTTCTCTATGTGTCCCTTATTAGTATATATTTTAAAGATGGTAAGATCTTTTCTCTATTCATGTTTATTCTGTCTCAAATAGTACAAAATGTCTAATATAGATATGTGTTTAATATGAATAACTGACATAACACCAAAAAATCTTCTAGAAAAATGTTTTGTTTACTTTAGGATCTAGAAGAAAGATCATATAGGATTATTACTTTGTTATATTGTCTGTTTTTGTTGTTGTTCTTATTGTTTATGTGTTGTCATAATCTTAGCTTTCCTGTCACTTATTTTCTTAGCCAACTACTTATTGGCTTATTATCAAATATAACTTGTTGTTCAAATTTTGCACAATAACTTCTGTGTTCCTCAGTCTCGTGACATGTCTTGTTTCATTTGTGTGTATCTTACAGAGCAGTATAGAGAATCAAAAGTGTCCCTGATATTAGAATAGGGTTCTTTTTTCCCAAATCTATGACTTAAAACAAAGATTACATATATTTTGTTAAAAATTTGGTAAATATAATATGCTAAAATTTAATGGAAGCATTTTACTGAAGATAGGGATATGAAAAAGTACTTTCAAAAAACCAAACAATAAGTAATATGATTTTTCCATTATTCTGAATCTTAAATATAGAAACACAAAAGGTGCAAGGGAAACTTGTGTTATATCAACTTTATAACAGATTATCCTAGAGCTTTGGGACTATAGGAAGGAAAATAAAATTTATAAGAGTGCATCTGTGTTTGAAAATGCCATCTGTGTGTTGAAATTGGATTTCAGGACTATGGCTTAAGGTCCCATCACTTCTGTATATTTATGGATTCAGTATCTCTATAAACCACCATACTGAGAATGGGTGAGAACTAAACATAAATTGAGATTCTCAAATAAGACAGCAAGTATAATCTTATTATTCTCATCACTGAGACTTTGTGAAGTGGAAATCCAAATTGGGAAATGACAATGTGCTGTGGGCATTCAACAGCCTAAAGAAATCAATCCCTTAGGCAGAAAGGCACGAGGAAATGTAAACCATGAAAGCATGTAGTTTCATGGGAATCTATAAAACTGAAGTTGGAAACTTGCTGATAGCTAAAAGAGAATAAGACTGAAATTATACCATTAAAGAAGTATGCCATATTCTTTTATATACATGAAAGGAACATTTTGGTCGAATACAAAATTTTCATGGACCTTGCAAGCAGAATCTCTATTAAGTCATTCATTTCATATAAAATAAAGTGCCCAGAAAGCCGGCAATTTGGGTTAGCGGGTGTAGGTGGAGGCTGCTTATTCATTTCCTGGCCTCCCAGACCCAAAATAATCAGAGAAACTATATTAATTACAACACAACTTGGCCAATAGCTTCAACTTCTTATTAAGTACTTCTTAAATTAACCCATTTCTAGTAATCTGTTTATCACCACATAGTTGTGGCCACCTGGTAAGGTTCTCTTTGGCGTCTGTCTTCTTTGGCAGCTACATGGCATCTCTCTGACTCCACCTGCTTTTATCCACTATCTCTGCTTGGAATTCCCACCTTGCTCTATTCTGCCCTGCCAGAGGCCCAAAGCAGCTTTCTTATTAACCAGTGGTAACAAAACACATTCACAGCACACAGAGGAGAATTCTACATCACCTCCCCTTTTCTGTCTAAATACAAAGGAAGGTTTTAACTTTAGTATAGTTAAATAACATTTGAAAAAACAGGTCTATCAAGAAAGAATTACACCTACAATATTTAT